>CM067337.1:49922500-50187500 GCA_034376525.1 Nicotiana benthamiana | reverse complement strand
AAATTACTACCTTTGGATACCACAAACACAGGTCAGTTTTGCCTTTTAGGTATCTTAATATTCTTTTGATTGCAGTAAAGTGAGACTCCTTTGGATTAGCTTGGAAGTGAGCATAAAGTCCTTCACTGAAAACAATGTCAGGTCTGTTGGCAGTAAGATACAAAAGTGAACCAATCATACCCCTGTACAACTTTTGATCAACTGATGAACCAGGTTTATCAATATCTAACATTATGGCAGTTGCAATAGGAGTATTTATTTCTTTGGACTCTTCCATTTTAAATTTCTTGATCTGTTCTTTTGTGTACTTCTGCTGATGAATCATGGTACCATTTGGACTTTTTTTGATTTGCAAACCTAAGAAGAAATTGAGTTCTCCCATCATGCTCATTTAAAATTTACTGCCTATTAGTTTTGCAAAGTCCTTTCTCAACCTCTCTGTAGTAGCCCCCAAAATTATGTCATCGACATAAATTTGTACATCAAGAAGGTCTTTACCTTTTTCCCTTAGGAAAAAGGTACAATCAATTTTACCTCTTTTGTACCCATGCTCCAGAAGGAATTTTGACAATCTTTCATACCAAGCTCTTGGAGCTTGCTTGAGACCATAAAGAGCCTTATCCAGCTTGTATACATAGTCAGGATACTCTTTGCTTTCGAATCCAGGAGGTTGCTTCACAAACACTTCTTCTTTGAGATAGCCATTTAAGAAGGCACTTTTCACATCCATTTGATGAAGAGTGAATTCCATATGTGCTGCAAAGGCTATGAAAAGTCTAATTGCTTTGAGTCTGGCAACTGGAGCAAAAGTCTCATCATAATCGATGGCTTCCTCTTGACTATAACCTTGAACCACCAACCTTGCCTTATTTCTTGTATCGGTTCCATCTCTATCTAGCTTGTTTCTGAAGACCCATTTTGTCCCAATAACTGACATGTCCTTAGGTCTTGGAACCAAGTGGCAGACTTGGCTTCTTTCAAACTGATTGAGTTCTTTTTGCATAGCATTGATCCAATCTTCATCTTGTAGAGCTTCACTCACATTCTTAGGTTCAATCAGGGACAAAAAGGCATCAAATGCACACAAGTTCTTCAGTTGTGATCTAGTCATCTTGACTCCAGAAGTGGGATCATTGATTATGTTCTCAATGGGGTGAGAACTCAGGTACCTGTATGATTTCCAATCAACTGACTCCTGCTAGATGTTTCATCATTATCTTGCTGCTGAGGAACATGTTCAAGAACAGACTCCTTTTGTTCAGTACTTCTCACATTAGTTCCCCCTGTCTGATTGCTCAGGGTAGAAGGACCTGTTCCATTATCTGTTCCTTCTTTTGATGCCACCTTGACCTGAGTGGTGGCTTCAGTCAGTTGTCTCACCAGTCCAATGGCTTCATATTCATGTTCCTGTCTCTCAGACAAAGTGTTAGTTTCATCAAAAACAACATGTACACTTTCTTCTACACATAGAGTTCTTTTATTAAACACTTTATATGCTTTTCCATGTGAAGAATATCCCAAGAATACTCCCTCATCACTTCTGGGATCAAACTTACCACGGGAATCTTTGCCATTATTGTGCACATAACACTTGCAACCAAAAGCCCTTAGGTGGGATATGTTTGGTTTTCTCCCTTTAAGTAACTCATAGGGAGTTTTCTGTACCAATGGTCTGGCCATACACCTATTTATTATATAGCATGCAGTATTTATTGCCTATGCCCAAAGGCTATGAGGTAGTTTACTGGAAAGTAACATGGTCCTTGCCATATCCTCAAGGTTCCTGTTCTTCCTTTCAACTACCCCATTTTGCTGAGGAGTCCTAGGGGCAGAGAAGTTATGATCTATTCCCTTTTCATCACAAAATTCAGCAAACATTGCATTTTCAAATTCAGTTTCATGATCAGATCTAATGGATGCAAGTTGATTTCCTAATTGTTTCTGGATTTTCTAACAAAAGATGTTAACATTTCAAATTCTTCATCTTTAGAAGTTAGAAACATCACCCAGGTAAATCTAGAATAATCATCAACAAGCACCATAACATATCTTTTACCACCTCTGCTCATGGCTCTCATTGGACCATAGAGATCCATATGAACCAGTTCCAACGTCTTGGATGAGCTTACCATTTTCTTTGGTTTGAAGGATGACCTTACATGCTTCCCTCTTGCATTTCCTCACAAACTTTGTCTTCCTTGAACTTGATATTAGGTAAACCTATAACCAAGTCCTTAGAAACTAATTTGTTTAATTGATCTATACTAGCATGACCAAATCTTTTATGCCTAATGAGGGAATCATTAATTAACACACTTAGACAAGTAAGTTCATTTTCAGAAAGAGTCGACAAATCTACAATGTAAATATTGTTAACTCTTCTTCCCTGCAAAAAAATCTTGTCAGTAGTATGGCTAATCACAAAAACTTTTAAGGAAGTTAAAGCCACAAGATTACTTCTGTCACATAGTTGTGACACACTTATCAGGCTATATTTCAATCCATCTATCAAATAGACATTCTTAATGGAATGAGAGTCTGCCATTCCTACCTTTCCAATCCCAATGATCTCAACTTTTCCCATTTCCAAAGAAGACATTGCCTCCTTTTAGGTTTTCAAGTGAAAGAAATTGGTCCTTGTTACCAGTCATATGTTTTGAGCAGCCACTATCCATGTACCAAATTTGCCACTTCCTTTCACTTGGACCTGCAAAATGAAATCAGGGGTTAGTCTTAGGAACCCAAACTAGTTTCGGTCCCTTTCTATGGGCAAAAGGATGATTTAAATTCTTCTTTGCCCAGCCAGGAAGTTTGTGTTTTCCTTGAACAAAAATATTGTTTCTTTGACTGGCCTTTTCTTTTGCATTGCATTCACTTTCGTAATGGCCAGTCTTACCACAATGTGTACAGATCTTGTTCTCAGGTAGAGTGAGATACTTGTTTTTGGGATCCCATTTTGGAGCTTGTGTCCCAAACCCAAGACCTCTTTTGTTGCTGTTGTGATGCTCTTGCAACCAGGAGAGTGCGTCAGAAGCCTTGTTCCATTTGCATATTCTGTCTACTTCATGATTCACCTTTCCTAATTCTTCTTTAAGGGCCTTGATTGATTCATCTTTGTTTTTACAGCTCATCATTCATTTTTCCTAATTTTCGTCTAGTGTGATAAATGATTGATTAGCCTATTTTTTTCCTGTCCCTATTTTCATCTTTAAGTTTTTAGACTTGAGTTCTAGGACACTATTTTCCATTGAAGAACCCGGTTCTTCAACTCAATATTTAAATTATTACTCTCATCAGCCCTAGATTCTAGCCTTTTGCATTTTGCTTCTACTATTGCACAATCCCTAGACAGAACATCTTTCTCACTGTTTATTATTTCAGACTCATCTATGAAGTCCATCAAGAGCTTAGCCAATTTTTCTTTAGACATGAGTTTAATCTTTTCTTTAAGATATGGAATACTTACCTCCTGTTCATCTTCTGATTCTCCCTTGCTCATCTTCAGCTTCATTTTCTGAGTCTTCATCTGACGTATCTCCCCATGCAGCAACCATGGATTTGGTAGTACCTTTGTTTCTCCTTGGTTGAACCTGTTCCTTCTTCCTGTTCCTTCTTTCTGCTCTTTCTTTCTTCCACTCAATCTCCCATTGAGGACAGTTCTTGATCATGTGATCTGTCTTTCCACACTTAAAGCAACCATCATTTTTCTGCTTCTCAGGAGCCCTAGGTTTGTTGAATGTTGATCCTCTTGAAGAGCCCTTGCCTCTCATAAGATATTTCTTGAAGTCTATGGTTATAATTGCCTTTTCATCATCTTCATGATCTGATCCTTCTAAGATTCTCAGAGCATGACTTCTCTGTTTCTTTGGAGCATCCATTTTCATAGTTTGTCTTCTCAATTCATAAGCAGTCAAGTTTCCAATCAGTTCATCCAATTTCAGAGTAGCAATATTTTTGGATTCCTGAATGGCTGTGATTTTGCTTTCCTAGGAGATTGGCAAAACTCTAGTTAAAATCTTCTCTACCTTGTCTTCTTCCAAAATAACCCTTCCAAGAGACTCATGTTCATTTGTCAGTGTAGTGAACCTAGTATACATCTCTTGGATAGTTTCACCATCCTTCATAGTAAATTCTCGTATTGAGAATACAATAGAGTTCCTCTTGACCTCTTCACCTGAGGTGTTATTTCATGAGCCACTTGTAAAGTGCCCCAAATCTCCTTGGTAGTTGTACAACCTTGAATCCTACTATACTCATCAGGGCCAAGTCCACACACTAGCCATTTCTTAGCTTTAGAATTTTTCTCCCACTTTCTTAGGCCTTCTGCAGTATAATCAGCTCTAGTTTTTTGAACATCCATTCCTTCACCATTTTTCTTGGTTGTAGCAAGAGAATCATCAGTGATGATGTCCCAATGTTCATAATCTTCACCCATGATGTGGTCTCTCATTCTGTTTTCCCCCAAAAATAGTAACCATTGAAGAGTGGAAGCCTTGCAGTAGTCTGTTCTTCCTAGTTCCCAGGTGGTGCACTCATGTTGATCTTTTTCCTAAAGTGTTAACCTTTTCAAGGATAACCTGCTTTGATACCAATTGATGTTACCAAACATCAATACCACACAAGAGAGGGGGTGATTTGTGTGGTACCTAATTTTCACGTTAGAAGAACCTGGTTTTTCTAAGTGTTCTAACTACAACAGTTTGTGGAATAATAAAAACTGAAAGTAAAGAGCACATATATTTTTACGTGGAAAACGCCTGGCTCAAAAGGTGAAAATAACCACGACCTACTACTCAGTAGGATTTTCCAAACTCCACAAGAAATCAATGAGCCAAAACAGCATTTACGAAGACTCTTTGTAAACCTAAGGATTAAACTCTAATCCTAGTGTGGCACACAGCCTCAGTTGTTGCGACACTATCAAGTTAACTCTAACTTGATGACACAAAATACCTAATATAATTGCTTCTAGGAAAGCTGAAAGGTACAATATAAAACATACGACAACTGAACTAGAAATAAACACTCAGATGGAACTGGTTCTTCTCTAGATTCATGTAGATGTAGGCGTGCACACTTGTAACTTGCATATATTGCTTGCAAATCAGACTCGCTCCTTTTACTCTCAAATATTCTTTACTTCTGCTTGTGTGTGTTACCTGTAAAAGAGAACTAACGCAATCATATATTGAGTTAGTAGTTAGAGTTTGACTAAGACTCCACTTCTCATTCGTACACAATTCGAGTCCTTAGCAAACGCGTACTCCAACGTTTATCCTAACTTAGAATTAAGTTCTCTGCACATAGGGAGACTATCCTCCTAATCCCAAATGCAACCTTTTCGATTACGTTTAGAAGATATTGATGCGTGATCTTTAGTGAATTTTCTTCCTCACGTGCTCTGCATGTGTACTGGTTTATTCAGACTGTGTTGTACTAGGTCCTTCCATAAGTTCATTTGTCAATCTTCAAAACTCAACTAAAACATGGGCCAACAAGAGTTCACCCAGTGTTCCATGTTTCTATGCTCATAAAGTATGTTGGGGACCTGTATCATGTATTAGACTTCAGCACGATCCAGTTGGATGAGGACTTGACCTATGATGTGGAGCCAATGGCTATTTTAGGGCGTCAGGCTCGAAAGTTGAGATCCAAGGACATAGCTTTAGTGAAGGTGCGGTGAAGAGGTCGGCCCGTGGAGGAGTCCACTTGGGAGACCGAGCAGGAGATGCAGAACAGATATCCTCATTTGTTTGAGGCTCTAGGTATGTTACTTGACCCGCTCGCGGACGAGCGTTTGTTTTAGTTGGGGAGGATGTGACGACCCAGCCCATCATCACGTGAGTACTATCCCGTTTTCCCCGTTTTATACTTCAATATGTTTCATTATGTATGTTTGAAGAGTTTGAAGTAATTCGGATAGTGTTTGGTTGGAATTAAGACAAATAGTCTCTTTAAGGGAAGGCTAGTTTGGAAAAGTCAACCGGATGCTGACTTATGAGTTATAGGGCTCGAAACGGATTTTTGATGATTCGACTAGTTTCGGGTGGTGATTTATGACTTAGAGGTGAAATCGGAATTGAATTTGGAGGTCCGGCGTAGAATTAGGCTTGAATTAGCTAAGTTTAAATTTTGGCGAATTCCGGTTGATAGGTGAGATTTTGATCTGGATTTTGAGAGTTGTTGTAGCTTTGTTAGGTGATTTGGGATATGTGTGCAAAGATTCAGGTCATTCGGAGGTGTGTAGGTGAGGTTTTTGGTCAAATATGCAATTTGGAATTTTTTTTAATTGAAATTTAGGCTTTGAATTGATCATATTTTTTTGATTTTGATGTTAACGTTAGCATTTTTATGATTCGATCAAGTTTGAATGAAGTATTAGGTTTGGTCTGTGCTTTTTGTTGAGGTCCCGGGGGCCTCGGGGTGACTTCGGGTGGATGAACAGAGATTTTTGGAAGTTGTTGCAAGGAAATGGGATTCCGGCTTCTGGTATTTCCGCATCTACGAAAAAAAAGCCGCAAATGCAGTTCCGTAGATGCGGCCAGGTCATCGCAAAAGCGGCAATGAGGGGCTAGGCAAGTTTCCACAAAAGCAGTTGTGGGGTCGCTTCTGCGGGTCCCCAGAAGCTGAAGGCGAGCCGTAGAAGCAGGAAAATGAGGTCCGTAGAAGTGGAGGTTGGATCGCAAAGGCGGAGGTCTGAGATTTAATGAGGAACCACAGAAGCGGTAGGAAAATTGCAGATGCGGTGACCGCGGAAGTGGTTAGTTGACTGCAGAAGTGGAAACCACTGTTGGTAGAATGGTTTAAACATTTACTTCATTCCGCAAGTTCATTCATAATTTCCCCCATTTTCGCACCACCTTGAGAGCTTGTTGGTAGAATTTGAAGGGGATTCTGACGGAAAGTGATTGGTGGCAAGTCTTGAGGCCTAAAAACACTATTTAATTTAAAATTCATCCTTTGATTTTCTGAAATTTGGGTAAAAATTGAAAAAACTAGGGCTTGATTTTTGAAATAAAAATTTTGGATTTGATGGCCCATTTGAAATCCGATTTGAGTAAACTTTATATGTACGAACATGTGGCGAGACGAGGAGTCCGGTGATGTGAATTTCGTAATTTTTCGAGAAGTGGGCCCGGGGCTCGGACTTTGCTAACTTTGTGTTTTTGGGTGTTTTTCGAGTTCTTTTTATCAAGTTATGCCCCATTAGCCTATTATAACTTATTCCTTGTGATTTTGGTTAGATTATGCACCTGAGGAGGTTGATTTGCAAGGAAAGCGCAAGGTGAGCTAGGATTTTGGCCGGTTTGAGGTGAGTAATGGCTATGAATGATATACTGAGGGTTTGAAACCCCGTATTTGCACTATGCGGCGCTATGTAGAGATGAAATGTGCACCGTGTGATAAGTGTTGTGATGTTACTGTTGGGGGAATCGGACTTGGTCCATCCCGATTGATGACTAACTGCACTTTTTGACTGAGACTTAGCTTGTACACATATATCTTGGGCTAGATGCCATGTTTTGTGACGACCCGACCCGTCGTCTTTTGTATTTCAGCCTCGTTATCCCCGTATTATGCTTCCCCGTGTGTTGATATATGTGTTTGATGAGTTTGAAGCGTGTTAGGTTGAATTTGGTTAGAAATGAGACCAATAGTCTCTTTAGAGAAAGCTTAAGTTGGAAAGTCAACTGGACGTGGACTTGTGAGTTAGAGGGCTCGAAATGGATTTTCAATGCTTTGACTAGTTTCGGGGGATGATTTTGACTTGGGAGAGAAAACGGAATTGGATTTGGAGATCCGATGTAGAATTAGGCTTGAATTGGCTAAGTCGAATTCAGCAAATTCTGGTTGATAGGTGGGAATTTGATCCGAGGGTTGGAATGGAATTCCAAGAGTTTCAGAAGCTTCGTTAGGTGAATTTGGATTTGTGTGCAAATTTTCAGGTCATTCGGACCTCGTTTGGTTGGTTTCGAGATTGAATGTGATTTCGGAAAACTCTAAGTTATCTTAGGCATTGATTTTAGGAAAATGATGATTTTTGGTGTTAATGTTGGTGTTTTCAAGGCTCGAGCAAGTTTGAATGAGGTATTTGGTCATATTTGTGTTTTTGGTTTGGAACCCGGGGGTCTCAGGGTGATTCCGGATGGTTAAACGAGAATTTTTGGAGTTTGCTTCAGATTTGGGAGTCTGTCTTATGGTATTTCCGCGTTTGCAGACAATGGACTGCGCATGCGGTGTCCGCTGAAGTGGAAGATGGGCCATAGAAGCGGCCAAGGGCATTTTGGCTGGGGCCGAAGAAGCGGACAAGCGACCATAGAGCGATGGTCGCGGAAGCGGTCAAGGACCGCGGAATCGGTCGCTGAGGAATTAAGTTAAACCACGGAAGCGGTCAAATAGGCGTGGAGGCGGGTGTCGCTGAAGTGGAAAAAGGACCGCTGGAGCGGAAATCGACCTGGTTTAATGAAACAGTAGGTTTTTAAAATTTTTAAAGGGAAGAACATTGGAACCTCGGGCTAAGGCGATTGTGGGCGATTTCTGGAGAGATGTTTGAGGGAATTCATCAGGTATGAACTCTTGGACCTAAAGTATGTCATTATAGTGTAAAATCATGGATTAAACGCGAAGAATTCAAGGTTTTAAATGTCAAAAATGGGGGTTAGGTCTTGAAACCCAAGTGAGCTTAAAGTGTTGATTTGAGGGTTCAAATGGACTCCGATTCTTGTAAATTTGATATGTATGGATTTGTGCAAGACGAGGATTCTAAAAATGTAAATTTCATAATATTTTGAGAAGTGGCCCCGGGGCTCGGATTTTTCCAACTTCGTATTTTTGGGTGTATTCGAGATATTTCGATTGGGTTTTGTCCCATTAGCCTATTGTGACGTATTCCTATTGGTTTTGTTCAGATTTGGCATCTGCGTAGGTTGATTCTCGAGGGAAAGGCATTGCGAGCTAGTTTGAGGTCGGCTTGAGGTGAGTAATAGGTGCAGATGATGACCTTAGGGTTTAAAACCCCGGTATATCACATTGTGACGCTATAATGAGGCTAGACATGCACTCCATGGTTAGTGCAGGGTGGTATATGTTGGAAATTGTGACTTGATCCAATCCGAGGGAGAAATTGTGCTATGTTGGGGATTGCTTCGCATACTATATTGATGATATCAGGGCTTGATGCCATGTTTGGGGCGTTGTTCCTACTTGTAGAATCCTTCAGGGAATGATATATCAGAGTTAGTATGATTTGCATATCATTTGAGTTCAGTCCGAGGTTTTAAACACTATTTTTACGAACTCAGTCGTATTTCTATGTTTTAGAAACTCAAATGATTCTAATATGATATTTCAGGCTGACGATCATTATTCCACAATTTTTTGGACTGTATATTATTTCTTGGAAACGGTGGTAACTATTGGCACCGTGTTTTATGGAAACGGTGGTAACTATTGGCACCGTGTATTGACATGGAAACGGTGTTAACTATTGGCACAAAGTATTATAATGGAAACAGTGGTAACTATTGGCACTGTATGATATGACGCTTGGGTTATAGGAGCCCTTCCGGAGTCTGAACCCCCACAGTGAGCGCGGGTACCCAAATGGATCGGGCTGCACGTTCCGCAGTGTCCATGCAATTGCATCGCATCTCATACATTTATTTACTGTTGCTTTATCTATATATCTCTAAGGCTTGTACTGTATAGAACTGCTATATAGCTTCATTTCGTGTTATTTCGTGTTTTCTTATCTTCGGGTTTTTATACATGCTTATTACTCACTGAGTTGGTAGGCTCACCCCATTCTCCTTGCACCTTGTGTGCAGATCTAGGTTCTCCAGAGAACTAGTGTTGTTGTTGTTGCTATCCGAGCTATCAGAGTATTGAGGTAGCTACCCGGCGTCCGCAGGACCGCTTACTCTGTCTCATTCTGTCTGCTTCCTTTATAGTTTTCGTCAGACATTTGTATCATTTCCTTTCAGACTTGTATTCAGTATTGTTAGACGCTCTGTACTCGTGACCCCAAGGTTTTGCAAGTGTTGTTGGCTCATTTGTGTTTTCAACCGTATTGCTTATCACTGGCTGGGAGCTTATATTCCAAATTGAGGTTTTACCTTAAATTTGTATTTCTTTGGGCTGGAAGGCCGTTCTTTGGAAGTGGTTTGCTCGGGCTTGCCTAGCCTTGCGCTCGGGTTCCATCATGACTGGGGTTGGGGTCGTGACAAGCTGGTATCAGAGCCTAGGTTGCTAAGCCTCACGATTTATGAGCCGCTTTAGTAGAGTCTCGCGGATTGGTATGTAGACGTCCGTATCATATCCTCGAGGGGCTACAGAACTTATAGGAAACACTTCACTTTCTTGGAATTCTTATTGTGCGGCTTTGTTGATTTGAGAGCTGAAACTTCTTATTCTATTTTCTCTCAGATGGCGAGAAACCGTGCTATCGGACGTGGCAGAAGACCTTCAGTGCCACCTGTTAGAGGTCGTGGGTGTTGCTGCGGTCGTTGTCGTGGTCGAGCTGGACTAGCAGAGACAGCACATCCAGAACCACCACCTGTTAAGATTCAGGACCAGCCTCCAGCTGTGGATGTCCCAGCAGCACCTACTCAGGCACCGACATTGCCCATTGTGATACCGGGTCTCCAGGAGATGTTCGCTAAGATCTTATCCGTCTGCACTGGGTTAGCTCAGGTGGTATCAGCTACCACTACAGCGGCTATTTCTCACATCGGGGGTTGTTATCAAACCCCCGCAGCTCGCACTCCAGAGCAGGGTGCATAGGGTTTGCAGACGCCAGAGGCACCACCAGTTCAGCCAGTTGCCCCTGTTCAGCCAGTTATTCCAGTTCAGGGTGATGGGGTACCAGTGATGCCGGATGAAGAGCATCGTCGTATGGAGAAGTTTAGCAAGCTTTCATCTCCGACTTATAGCGATGTTCCAGGCGAGGATGCCCAGGAGTTTCTCAACAAGTGTCGACACATGCTCAGGACAGCAGGGATCTTGGAGACTAGTGAGGTATCTTTTACCACTTTTCAGTTCTTAGGAGAAGCCTTCACCTCGTGGGAGGTGTATGAGTGGCGTAGGCCGGCTGGATCAGTACCGTTATCTTTGTAGGAGTTCTCCACTATCTTTTTGGTGAAGTGGATACCTCGGTCACAGAGGGAGGAGCTGGCAAGCAGTTTGAGTTGCTTCGCCAGGGGGATATGTCTGTGACGCAGTATGAGATGAGATTTGCAGAGTTAGCTCGTTATGCTCCGTGGATGGTCCAGACAGATCAGGAGAGGATTAGACGATTTGTGGACGGGCTCATTTATCCCATTCGTATTCTGATGACTCAAGAGAGGGTCCTGAGTCATACCTTTGAGAAGGTGGTGGATATAGCCAGCGATATTGAGACAACTCACCGTCAGGAGCGAGAGGAGAGGGAGGCCAAGAGGCCTCGAGGTTCGGGTAGTAATAGCGGTGCTCCATCTAGGGGCCTGTTTCATCAGGGCAGAGGTCGTTCTTTTAGGCCTCCTCAGTCAGGACGCCCAGTGTACAACGAAGCTTCTTCCGGTCATGGCCGTCAGGGTCACCAACAGGGCCAGTCTTCACTCAGTGCCCTCCCAGCTCAGAGCCCTGCACCCGCTTCGTCAGCCCAGGGTTCATCTACGGCGAGGGGTTCCCTTCAGTCCCCTTCTCCAACTCCAGGAAGTTATTTCGAGTGTGGGGAGTTTGGTCATTTGAAGAGACATTATCCTCGACTTCGTGGTGGTAGGTTTCAGAAGAGGGATCCACCCTCCTCTTCTTCTCCATCTACTTTAGCACCATCCCAGTCTAGTGAGGGTGGGGATCAGTCATCTAGAGGCCGCCCCAGGAGGGATGAGCGATCGAGCGGTAGTCAGGCTTTTCTCTATGCACTCCCAGATAGGAGAGATGCTGTTACTTCAGATGCAGTGATCACAGGTATTACCTCAGTTTGCCACAGGGATGCTTCTGTTTTGTTTGATCCCGAGTCTATATATTCTTATGTATCTTCTTACTTTTCTCATAATTTGGGGGATACCCGAGGGTGTCTAGTATTGCATGTGCATGTATCTACCCCGGTGGGTGATACTATCATTGTGGACCACGTGTATCGGTCCTTTCTTGTTACTATTGAGGGTCTAGAGACCCGAGCTGACTTGCTGCTATTGAGCATGGTGGATTTTGATGTTATTCTGGGCATGGATTGGCTATCACTGTGCCATGTTATTCTGGATTGTCACGCCAAGACAGTCACTTTGGCTATGCCGGGTATCCCGAGGATTGTGTGGCATGGTTCGACGGATTATGTACCCAGCAAGGTAATCTCCTTCTTGAAGACCCAGCGGATGGTTGGGAAAGGATGTTTATCATATCTAGTATTCGTGAGGGATGTAGGAGTTGAGGGTCCTAGTCTTGATTCGGTTCCCGTGGTGAGGGAGTTTTGTGATGTATTTCCAGCGGACCTGCCCGGCATGCCGCCGGACAGGGATATTGACTTCGGTATTGATTTGGTGCCGGGCACTCAGCCCCTTTCTATTCCTCCCTATCGTATGGCACCACCAGAGCTAAAGAAGTTGAAGGAGCAGCTGCAGGAACTCCTAGATAAGGGGTTCATTCTTCCGAGTGTGTCGCCGTGGGGCGCACCAGTTTTATTTGATAAGAAGAAGGATGGCACAATGACAATGTGCATTGATTGCAGATAGTTGAATAAAGTGACAGTAAGGAAAAAGTATCCACTACCCCTTATTGAGGATTTGTTTGACCAGCTTCAAGGAGAAAAGGTATTCTCCAAGATTGATCTCCGTTCAGGATATCACCAGCTGAAGATTAGAGATTCTGATATCATGAAGACAACTTTCAATACAAGATATGTGCATTATGAGTTTCTGGTTATGTCATTTAGGCTGACTAATGCCCCAGCAGCATTCATGCACCTAATGAACAGTGTATGTCGGCCGTATCTGGATTCTTTTGTGATTGTTTTAATTGATGATATTCTTGTTTACTCGCGTAGCCAGGAAGAGCACGCGCAACATTTGATGGTGGTATTGCAGAGGTTGAGAGAGGAGAAGTTGTATGCAAGGTTCTCCAAGTGTGAGTTCTGGCTCAGTTCTGTGGCTTTTCTGGGACACGTGGAGCAATTTGGCACATATAGTTTTGTCTAAAAGACTTTTGGCTTAAAACATATAGATACTAAATGGTACTTGTATCAAGTTTAGTATGGAGAATTAAGAGACATTGTTGGCTTGTTATAAAGCCAAGTCTTCACTAGTGGAGCACATAAAGTTCACTCAGTACAAATGTGAGAGATTATGTAAATATCGAGAGGAGACCCTAGCTATTAAAAGAAAGAATATAACTATTAATAGTGATGGTATTCTTCGACTAAGTAGTAGGTTATGTGTATCTAATATAGATGGATTGAGACAAGTTATTCTTGAGGCACTCATAGCTCTAGATACACTGTACATTTAGGGTCCAATAAGATATATCGTGACTAGAAGAAAATTGATATTTTGGAGAAATGAAAGGAGGGATATTTTTTTTCTTGTTTCTAACTGTTTGACTTGCTAGCATGTCAAAGCAAGAATTTTTGAGACTTGAAGGATCATTACAACAACTCGAGTTCAAAAGTGAAAATGAAATAGAATTTAGTGAATTTTGTGACAGACACCTCAAACTAAAAAAAATAGAGGTTATGTTTATATTTGGGATATTGCAAATTTACTTATATAGTAAGTACAACTTCTTGCTAGTCAAAACTTCATACAATGAGTTGAAATATGCATATATACGTAAATGAAAAATTGTCTGAGTCAATAGGGTCCATTATTCATCATTCCTTATAGAGAATCAAAATTTACCATACGTCTTGAATATCTTTTCAAGAAGCATTAGGTACACAAGTAGATCTTAATACTATATTTCATCAACGGTCAGACGGGAAGTTTAAACGTACAATAAATATCTTAGAGGATATGTTGAGAACATGTATTCTTGAATTTGGAGGTAATTGGGATGTGTGCCCATCTTTAGCTGAACTTTCCTACAAAAATAATTTTCAGTTTAGCATTCAGATGGCACGGTATGAATCATTGTATAGTAGGTGGTTTCATTCTCCTATTGGATGACTTAAAATCAGTAAGGCTATGCTTTTGGTACTAGACGCGGAGTAGGAAGCCATTAACAAGATCTAATTAATCAGGCAGATATTGCTCACAGCTTAAAGGCAAAAATCTTATGCGGATAAGAGGATAAGATTTATTATTCACAATTGAAGATAGAGTGTTCCTACAATTTTCTCCTATAAAAGGCTAGATGCGATTCAGAAAAAGAGGTAAGTTGAGCCCGAGGTTTATAGAATTGGACGAGATACTTGAACGAGTAGGAGATGTGATATACCCTCTAGCATTTCCTCCTTAATTATCTTTTATTCATCCAGTATTTCATATTTCTATATGAAAAAAATATGTATCACACTCTTCTCAGGTGCTCAAAGTACTGACCATACTGCTTGAGAAAACAATTGTAGGCTACTGTCAATAGACAAGTAACAAATTTACAATCAAAAGCAATTATATTTGTGAAAGTCGTATGAAAAAATCATATTAGGGAAGAAGCTACTGGAAAATGGAAGATAATATATGAGTGAACTATACACCGTACTTGTTTCAATCTATAGGTGCACACTTGTTTTAAATTCGGAGATCAAATTTTATAAGGTGAGGAATATGTAATAATCCATTTTTAACTATGAAAATTTAAGTCATTAGCTAAATTAATAAAATAAAAGAAGAGAAAAAGAATATACTAAGAGCAATAAATGGGCTGAGCCCCCCATAAATATTACACTACGGGGGATAAGGATATTTTTTGGGGTGGGGGGGAGGCATATTCCAAGATTAAAGAATCAAAAGGGAATAAAGAGGAAAACTTTACCTGGAGCAAGATACCTGACAACTCAACTAAAAACCAAGGTGAAATACATCAGCAACGTGAAAGAAGGTTTAGGACAATGAAGTTTTGTTATTAAACCATACAAGACAAAAGAAAGACCAGAGTTGAAGCTTATTGTTACTGCCACACATCGGCTTATACGTGTTAATGTTACTTTGATTCTATTTGAGTTGTTTCCCCGAGTATCTGAGCTTTCATTAGAAACTGAAACTAACTTCTACTGGGAAAGATGATGTATAACTTTAGTTGGTTTAGCTATGCATATATTTGGATAAATTATCAATGAGGCTTACTTGAGAGCACTTGCTCCTAAATGGCGGTTATCATCCTATATTGGGTCTTGACAGGAAGTCATAGCCTGACTCCTCCGGAACTGGGCCTCCCCAAAAATGGGGACAATACCTCTTCACATGGCCAAACTCTCCACACTCAAAGCAACCTGCTCCGACAATGGCAGCATGTACGGAATCGGAACCTCGATAACCATAATAACTACTAGAAAAAACTAGCATAGATGAACCTTACACTGATGGAGAATGAGATGAACTCTGAGCTGGGATGGCCCGAGATATGAATCACCCCGATGAGCACCGTAAGAACCATGGCTAGCTGTTGCACCACGATGAACCGGAGAGCCATCTGATGGGGCGTATAAGGATGACCCCTATTACGTTAGGACTGTTCTACAGAACATCGCTAAAACCACTCGAAATATGAGGCCTCCTGGCTTCCCTCTCCTCATTCTCCTGACTATGGACTTACACTAGCCACATAGCAATATCAACCACCTTGGCAAACCTAGCACCCGCTCTAATCTCCCGTGTCATGACGAATCACATTCCAAGTTGAGGCCATCAATGAACCTCCTAATCCTATCCATCTTTTTAGGAACCAACTAGATCGTGAGGGGCCAAATCTAAAAATCTCATCTTATACTGGGTCAAGGACATACATTTTTAATGTAGCTTCTCAAACTACCTTCGCAACTCCTCCGTGTAGGTCTATGGAACAAACTTCTCTAAGAAGAGAACTAAGAACTCATGCCATGTAAGTAGTGCAGTGCCGGCTAGGCTTCTTAACTCATAGGACTCCCTTATTTTGAAGATTGCCCCTGACAGTTGAAACGTTATAAATGAGACTCCACTAGTCTCCAGAAAACTCGTCATGTGAAGGATCCGCTAGCACCTAACTAAGAAGTTCTGAGCATCCTCTGACTCAACCCCATTGAAGGCTGGAGCCCTGAGCCTACCAAACCACTCTAGCCTCTTTTTCTCCTCACTACTCATAGGTGGACCAACCTGGGCCTCAGAAACTACAACCAACTGGGCTGGTAGTACCCCCGGTGTCTGAAGTCCTTGAACCACCTACATTGGAGTACGGTAGGGGAAACTGAGCTGCCTGAGCAAGGCTAGTGCATACAGACAATTACTGGTCCAAATACTCTTAATGACTGGAATTACAATGGTCACATCTAGTACATGCTCCTAAACTGGAGAATAGGTGATACCTATGTTGATGTACGAGCTGTACCTCTGCTCCTACCATGACCTCGGCCTCTTGCAGCTCTAGCTACTGGTACTGGTGGCGGTCTGCCTAATCTAATGGCACGTGTCCTCACTATCTGCAAGAGAAGAGAATAATAGAAGTTCAGTTTCCGGAATCAAAAACTTCGCACGACAAGAATGCGAGAAAGTGAAGTTTCCTAATGGTTCTATCGAAGATAAGTAGAAACGTCTTGGTACCAATCTGCAAGACTTTACTAAACCTGCTCATGACTCGTGAGACCTATATAACCTAGGTTTAAGACCAACTTTCCACAAACCAAATCTCAACATGTCTTGATGTAGGCTATCACAGTATTAAGTAAGCTGACAATCACAAATAACTATGAATTTTGAATTGAAAGCATGCTGAAATAAGTTTAACAGTGAAGATCTCATAAATAACCTATAAGAATAACTGTGACTCAAATACAATATTCCAAATATTCGGTTTTTTCATTGAGTACTTGAGATCCTAAATGAAAACGTAAAGAAATCTTCTAATATATTTGTTTGAAAAGATAGGACAGTGCTAAATAAACTGAAATAAAGAAACGTCGAGGTCTGTGGGCGTCAAAACAGCTGCACCAAATGTCTCCTAGCAGATAAAACTCTGATTCTAGCAACCACTAGTTCCAGATGTACCTGGATCTGTACACAAAATGCAGAGTGTAGTATGAATATAACTAACCTGATGTACTCAATAAGTAACTTTACTAACCATAGGATGAAAGCAGTGACGAGCTCAGAAAGGTACAGTCCAAACCCAGATAATAACAGTACAAGTATGATCGGAAATAATAGTAATACTCAAAAAATCTCATTATCATTTTATATACAGTACAAAAATGTAGACATGCTTTCAAATTCAACAGTTAAGCTCAATACTAGTAAGATATGCCAAATAAAGATAACATGAGGAATGTTACATCTCTATGTCTACTCAAACAAATATGCATGTCAAATTTAATGTATCACGATGATACTCCCATTTACTCACACTCGCAGAGTACTCAATCTGACTGTCTGAACTTCCATTCATCTCACTCGATCACTCAGCACTATTACTGCTGGTATGTCAGGCCCTGGAAGGGCGAATCCCGCCCAATCACTAATAAAACCTATTATGGCATGCAACCCGATCCTGTTATGAATCAATAAAACCTAATAAGACATGTAGTCCTATCCCGTAATGAATCAATAAAACTCACTGCAACATGCAACCTGATCCTATCATGAATCAATTACAAATTCGAACCTCAGGCCCCAGTCCAGTCATCAATCTCTCTAGTCTCTCAGTCTCACAAATCTCACACCAATTAGCCCAAACAATGATAACATGATTTACCAATAAATGACAACAGAGACCAAGATATGATATGTAAATGATGAATGTGACTGAGTTTAAAATTACAGTTGGAAAACAATTCAACCATAGAAATGACCTCAGCGGTTCCAAATGGAATGAGTATATAGCCTAAGCATGATTTCTAACATAGATTGCGGCTCAATTACATTAACACGCAGGGATTACATGAATAACATTAAGGTTTGATAACTACACGGTACCATAGAATCAACCAAGTTACAATTACTACGGTGCACGCCCACATGCCAATCACCTAGCATGCGCGTCATCTCGATACCCACCAAATAACATATATTTTAGGGATCCATACCCTCAGAACCAAGATTAGAAGTGTTACTTACCCAAACCACACAAATCCTTACTCCAACAAACCCTTGACTTGCAAATCGACCTCCAAACAATTCCAATCTATCCATAAACAACTTAATACAATCAATACAACAATAGAGCTTGATTCCATACTATAAATCTACGCTTTTTAACCAAACTCGAAAGGTCAACCCTGAGGCCACATCTTTGAATACGAATATTTTTAAAAAATCTAAACACCCATTCAATAATGGGTCCAACCATACCAAATTCATCTTATTCCAATAAAAAATCGACACTCACACCCCCAAATTTTACTCTCCAATACATGCGTCAAAAATCCCCAAATTCCAATTTAGATTCATGACAAATAGGAAAACTAATCAATGGGTATTCAAAATACATGGACAAAAGTGGTCAAATATTACTTACCTCTTGAAATTTAGTGAAAACCCCTTCAAACATCGCCTCAATCCGAGCTCCTAAAGTCCAAATTTGAAGAAAACATCCTAACCCTCGTTTATATCACTTCTGCTAGAAAAACCGCATATGTGGCCAACAACTTGCTTCTGCGATTGCATGTCCGCACATACTAACAAAAACTAGACCCCCAACCTATCGCACTTGTGGTTCCCTCCTCGCACATATGGGACTTCTTCTGCAAGCTCAATCTCGCTCCAGCGCGTCTGCACATGCGGAGTCCTACTATGACTCCACTACCTCTTTCGTGTTGCTACTTCTGCGGGACTTCTTGCATAGATCTCTTATGCGGACTTTTTTTCTCACCTGTGCTCCCAGGATTCCTCTAAAAATCTTGCATCTGGGTTTACATTGACAATTTTATGGCTCCGCACCTGCGGCCAAAATATCGCAGGTGTGGTTAAGCCAGAACAATTGCCCATAGAAATGCCATAAGTCTAATTCTTGATCCAATTTCAATTTGAATCATTCATGACGCCCCCGGGACCCCATCCAAACATACCAACTCATCCTAAAACATCATAAGACTTGGTCGAACCCTTATATCATATCAAACAACATCAAAAACACAAAATGTAACCTAATTCAAGCCTATTAAAACTAATGGATTTACAACTTTTACAAATGATACCAAAACCTATCAAACCAACTCTGGAACCAAAATCAGAGCCTGATAATTGTGGCTTAGACTTCTCAATTTTCTAAACTTTAACTTTTGTAACTTTTGGCAATTCAAACCAAAAATCATCAATGGACCTCCAAATAAATATCCATGAATACTCATAAGTCTAAAATCATCATATTGAGCTATCGGACCACCAAAAGTCCACTCCGTAGTCATTTACACATAAGTCAATATTCGATCAAGTCTTTCAACTTAGGCTGCAACCTTCAGACTAATTGTCCCAATTTATTCTTAAATATTCCCGGGATCAAACCAACCACACTAGCAAATCCCATAACAATAAACGGACCTAAAATAATCAATAAATGTTGGAAGGAGATACAGTACTTAAAACTAGTATCATAAATCATGACATTAATCAAGTCTTGGATCAGGGTAACATCAGAACTTAGACCCTGAGGAAAAATAGAAAATACTCTGGGCTCTGACATTTTTGTTATGTCACATCACCGGATGAGGAACGAGTATACAAGAATTGGTCCAATACTCTTATCGTAAAAACATTCAGCAAAAAAGTAGGTAACCAATTTCTTCAATACAATTTCCATGCCATTTGGAAACCTACTGAAATGCTTTCCCCCATCGACTTAGATTGATTGCTACCTCATAAGATTCATCAGGGAAGTAAAATATAAGAAAGCGCTTCATGAATGTCCTTGGTTCAAGGGGAATTGTTTTTTAGTCGTTAGGAAATAAAACACAAATTTGTAGCCTCAAAACCTATCTAACCTTCTTAGTAATTTGGGCAAGACTGCCGAAATTACCCACAGAGTTATGGTTAAGAAATACTCAATAAAATTGGTGATAAATTAGGCTAACGGATACACATAGATTACTTGTACATTATCCGCTTTAAGAGAAAGATATGCTAGGATATGTATATTATTACCTATTGAAAATCACCTCAATACCCATGATACAATCAAAATTACACCTATTTAAATGGTGTAAGGTGGTCGATATCAAATATCATAACCCAACTAGGTTAGGGTCGAATCACACAGGGAATAAGTTTGATAATGTTACTTGAATAGAGTATCACTTGACTAAACACGTACCTCTATTCCGTTATTATGAAAAGAGTTTGGTAATTGTATTTTTAAGAAAATTAAAAGGATTATAAAACCAAGGTTGTGTCCCCATCAACGGAATGTAATGCTATCACTGTTAATATGTTATATTTCTAATGGGAGGTCCTTTGATTTGCATATGGTTCCTAAATGACTACCCAATATTTTTCAATAGTTAGGCATTATTTTCTCTTTATGATTTTTCAAATATATAAGAGTTACAACTAAGAGCAACCAATTTATGCCAAGTAGAACCCACTTATTTCTAAGCGATTCTATAAAATACGGTTTAAAGCCTCTGGTTCTTGCTATTCAATTCTACCAAAATTTAACCCACTTTTTCAAGTGAAAGACAAAGTAGGTTGGCACTAGTTAATATTTTCAACCATCAACCATAAATAAAATATAAGAAATGAATACAAATCAATCACCCTTGATATATATATATATATATATATATATATATATATATATATATATATATATATATATATATATATATATATGTATGTATGTATGTATGTATGTATAAACCCCCTTTAATATTGTACCCACTTTAGGTTCAAAACCTTAATATTTAAAAGTAGTTACTCGTATTAAAATACATGAACAAAACTATAAATAAAGTCATAAAAGCTTAAAATGAAGAAAAATTCTTGGAATCTCTCTTCTAAAGCATCCAAACAAATGATGTATTCGATGCTCTAAGTATAGGACCTTTTTCAGACAAGATGAACCACAAAAACCCTAGTTAATTTATTTATAATGGCCCAAAACTTGCGGACAAAATGTGACAAAAAGAGCCCTTCATATTGAATTTGCGACCGCATAACTTATCACATTTTTGGTCAAGTTTCAAAGTCTGAATTGATGTAGCTGTTATGTTTTGCATTTTTAGGAAGTTTGTAACTATTTTATGATTTAAAATTATATTTTATCATTTTAATCTTATATTATGAGTCTAATTAGTATTTCTTCATTTTTCACTATGCATGGCTAGATTCTTACTACGGTTGTGAACTAACTCTAGTGTGTAAACTTTATGGGTACATAAATTAATGCTTGTTTGTGATTGAGTATTGACTATGTAGCCTAGTTTATGCTTTAATTTAGAATTAATGGTTTAAAACATTGATTCATGCCTTCGACTTGGCTTTTACTTGAGAAAGAGGAACCTAGTCCAGGATAGCTTGGCTAACAAGGAATTGGGCTAATTAAGAGGTTGATTCATCTAATTAAATTGTTCAAACTAGATATAGTAAGAATCCGACTTCATAATAACTATTTAATTTGATACCCATTTGGGCTTGAGAAAGCCAAATTGGGCGAAATCACTCTATGACCGAGAGGTATTGAGCGGGTATCATAGAGTTGAGAGCTATAATGTACCCCAATAAACAAAATAAGTGTTAACTTATTTAAGCCATTAGGCAAACACCTAGGACAAGGTCACATCCTTGGCTTTTTAACTATTTGTATAAACACCAAAAGATATCATTCGCCTTTTAGTTTCTTCTGTTACCTTATAATTGTTAAAGTAAAAGTAGAATTAGAAATCAAAACCAATTGTTTGGAAGCGAAATTTAGTTGTTCAATTTGCTTTCAAAGTGTATACCCCTAACACTCGTTGTTGCTCCCTTTGAAAATCGACCTCGGCTCTTGTTGCGTACTATTCTTCCGACGATCTTTTTTACTCACTATTGAGTGAGGATTGGACCTTTACCAATGGTACGAGGTTCCAGTTTTGTGTGTGACCCCAAACATGGATAGCAGTGCAACAAACTGCTTGTTCATAAATTGTGACCTATTGTCACTAATAATCACTCGAGGTGTCCCAAAACGAGTAAAGATTTTCTTTTGTAAGAACTCACTCACCTCTCGAGCATCATTGGTCCTCGTAGAGATTGCTTCGACCCATTTAGATACGTAGTCAATGACTACTAGGATATACTCACAATAATTACTAGGATATACTCATAATAATGAGATAATGGGAATAGTCCCATGAATCCAATTCCCCAAACGTCAAAAATTTCACATACCAGAGTAGATTTTAGCAGCATCTCATCCCTCTTGCAAATGTTACTTGTCCTTTGACACTTGTCACATGTAGCTATATACACCTGCACATCTTTGTACAAAATATGCTATTAGAACCGGCTTCCATGACCTTTGCTAAAGTGTGATTTCCACCATAGTGTCCTCCAGCTACTTCATCATGATAATGAGACAAAATACTTGCCATCTCTCCTACAGGTACACATCTTCGAATCACATCATCTGCACACATTTTAAATAGAAGGAGGGCCATTCCAAAAATAACGTTTTACCTTACCTTGAATCTTTTGGATTTGCGTACGAGAGAGTTCATGGGGTAACCATCCACCAGCCAAAAAGTTGGCTACATCAGCATATCAAGTCGGTCTTCTGAAGACTACAATATTGGAGAAAATTTGCTCATATGGTAACTTGTGATGACCCGACCCGTCATATCATGAATTACCATCCCATTTTCTACAATTTCTACTTCTTTATGCTTCCTTATCAGTATCTTGGGTGAACAAGTTGAATTGGGTTGAATTTAGAAGGAAATGAGACACTTAGTCTCTTTAACGAAGGCTTGTCATGTTGACCATTATGTTGAGGGTTCGGATATGAATTTTGATGATTCATTAAGCTTTTGGGGGATGATTTTTGACTTAGCAGTATGATCAGAAGTGATTTTGGAGGTCCGGTGAAGAATAAGGCTTGAATTGGTGAAGTTAGTATTTTGGCAAATTCCGATTGATAGGTGTGATTTTGATCCGAGGGCCATAATGGATTTTTGAGAGTTTCAATAGCTTTTTAGGTTATTTGGGATGTTTGTGAAAATTTTTAGGTGATTCATAGGTATTTTGGTTGGGTTTTTGATCGAATGCGTGTTTCGGAAGTTTTAGAAGAACTTAGGCTTGAATCTGATGTAATTTGATAGTTTTGGTGTTGTTTGATGCGTTTTGAGGATTGGAGAAAGTTTAATGTTGTTTTAGGATGTGTGGGTGATTTTGGTTGAGGCCCCGGGGGCCTCCGGGCGATTTCGTATGTCTAACAGGAAGATTTATACTGGAAAATATTGCAGAAATTTCAGATCTAGTGTTGCAGGTATTTACCCATCGCGCTCGCATGACGTGGGTCGCGAATGCGTAGAAATAATTTGGAGGACAAGGATTTTGACCTTCGCATTTGTGTTTGAGACCTCGTGATCGCAATAGTTCAGGTGATGAGTCATCGCATTCGCGTGAAGGCATATGCATTCGCGTATCAGGAATTAGGCCCCAGGGCAGTTGCCCTCCACGTTCACTTAGGTTTAAGGGCCTAGAGCTTCATATTCGCATGAGTGTAACCACGTTCTCCAAGGCTATTTTTTTGTCTGAAATCAATTTTTTTCATCGCGAATGCTAGAGGTCCCTCGCGTTCGCATAGAGGAAAAGGAGTCTGGACAGAAGATTTTTATTAAATATTTCATCTATGAGCTACCATTTTTGAGCATCCTTGAGAGCTTTTGGATGAGAGTTTATGAAGATTTTGACTGAGATTGATTCAATGTAAGTCCTATGAACTAAAAACACGTTTTTATTGAAAAATTGATATCCAACAAATTGAGCTTCCGTAAGGGGTGCTTGCTGGAGTAGCTCAACGAGATGTGGGTTCAATTCCTGCTATGCCTCATCCTAGTAGGTGTCTGCGCCATTGTGCCAGCTAAACTTGCTCGGGGATAACGAATAAATTAAACAAACAAACCATGGATAAATCCAAGCGACATTTTCTTAATTTCAAGTGATCTTTTCGTAGGCTTTTGCCCCTGATTCAATCTGGGGATCGAATTGATTATAGAGACATGAGTTTAATTAGTCAATTTATTAGTGAATAAGGAAAAATATTATCAAGAGAAGTGAATAGATTGACCTTGAAACACCAAAGATTAAGTACTCTTGCTATAAAAAAAGCTCGTATTTTATCTTTTTTATCCTTTCTAAATAATGAGAAACAATTTGAAAGAACTGAGTCGACCGCTAGAACAACTAGTTTTAAAGCCGAAAATAAATAGGCTTACTTTTTTTTTCACTTGATCCGTGTAAACTTAGCAAAAAGGGGAAGAACTAGGGCTTGAGTTTTAATATTTTAAATTGGAATTTGAGGGGTCATTTGGACTCCGATTTTGGTATTCTTTATATGGACAGACTCATGGAAAGATGAGGAACCCATTGGCGTAAGAATTTTAAGTTTTGAGAAGTGGGCCAGGGGCTCGAGTTTTGCCGAATTTCGGGATTTTGATGTTTTTTGATTATTTTCGATTGGTAATTGTTCTTATAGCATAATGTGACATATTCATTGTGGTTTTGGTCAGATTCGATGCACAAAGAGGTCGATTTGAGAGGCAAAGGCACAACGAGCTAGGATTTTGGCTGACTTAAGGTTAGTAATAGATGTAAATGTTGTGTTGAGGGTTTGAAACCCCGAATCTACATATCGTAGTGCTATGTTCAGGTGACTTGCACGCCCGATAACGGGCGTGGGGTAGAGCATCTTCGAGGATTGTGACTTGGTCCATCCTGCTTAATAAAATTACTACCCAATTGATTGAAGCTTAGTTGGTATCCTTATAAAAATGGATTAATTGTCATGATTTTACCTCGTGCCAACTGATTGAATCTTTCAGGTATCACTCTTACTGGTTTCTTACCATTTTCACATATAATTGAACTCAGTCCTAGTATTTAATATTGTTTTGCAACTCAGCCACTTTTTCTCAAACATGGAACTTAAATAATATTTCTGATGATGTTTGGGCTGAATATTTATATATTATTGTGCCTGAGGGGCTTATATGATTCTGGACTGAGTATGGTATCGGGCTACGTACTGCACCGGTATTGTATTGATATTGATATGAGGCTTAGGCCTAATGGATGCCACGAGATGGCTTGATATTGCGCCTGGGTCGTAAGGGGTCCCTCCCGAAGTCTGCACACCCCAAGTGAGCGTTGTAGATGATTAATAAATGTAGCGGGCTGCACGCCCAAGCGGGTACTAGATAATACCGTACTATTTTTTGAATTTCTTAATTAACTGCCATTCACTTACTTATCTATTGCAGCATCATTGTTTTCATTGGTTTACTAATTTTATATTACCTGGATTAAACTGCTGTAATTATAGCTTACATTGTGCCTATTAAGAATTTCTTAATCTCAGCCTTTATTTATGTTTATTACTCTATGGGTTGAAAGTACTCACATTACTCCTTGTATCTTATGTGGAGATCTAGGTGCACCCACTGAGGCCGAGTGAGGATTTCTCTGGCGAGCATCATATCTGGGAGCATCAACGTAGTTGCATGACATCTACACTCCTGATCTTCCCTTCTATCTTATTATTTCTTTCTGTATTTCCTTCAGAATGATAGGTAGTCGGTTGCCACACATGTATTAGAGGCTCGGACTTGTGACACCGGATTCTTCGAGCTATGTAGTAGTATTTCTATTTTGGGTTTCCGCATGTTATAAATCTATTTCAGATTTCCATTATTACAAAATAGCAAATTATCTGTGTTAATTAAAGATGAACTGTTATTAATTGGTCAAGGTTGTCTAAATGGTCGCGCTTCCCTAGCCGTGTGTTGGGCGCCATCACGATCGGGGTTGGGTCGTGTCTCACCACCCTAATCCCGATCGTGATGGAACCCAACAGAACTGCTAGGCAAGCCCAACCATTTACATTCTCAACCCCAGCATGAAGCTCAAAAGCAGTTAATTGAATATCATTATCAAAAATAAAGCTAAAATCTTAACTGATAGATGGAAACCAAACTGGAAAATCTCCCAAAGACATGGGGGTCATGAGTCTAGAGCCTCTAACATTACAGAGTAACAAGACTCCAATAATACAACTGTCCAAAACTGCAGAAATAATAATAAGGGAATAGGGAAAAAGTCGGGTCCTGCGAACGTCAGACAGCTACCTCGACAACTCCAATAAAACTCTAAAGTCGCAATTATCTCAGCTACACTTCCAAAATACCTGAATCTGCACACATGGTGCAGAGAGTAAAGTGAGTACATCCAACTTAGTGGTAATTAGAAAGAATAATATCTGAGCGATAAGAAAATACATATGGGCACACCAAAATGCTATAAAAGACACTACAACCCTTTGAGAAAAATCAAAATACTGCAAAAATCCTTTATAAAATCTCAAGATCAGTTACAAATCTTTTTTACAAAGTCTCTTTTACAAATAACACCAGGGTATCTTGTCGACAAGGCAAGTAACAGTATGTATGCCAATGATATACGAGTGCTAAATGTCATGTCACATAGTACAAACAGGATTGAATTCGAGAATGCAATGCAATGCAATGCACATGACCACTACGGCGCGCAGCCCGATCCTTTTGGATACCCTGCTCTCACTAGGGGTGTGTACAGACTCCGAAGAGGCTCCTACAGCCCAAGCACTATAATACTGCGGCGTGCAATCCGATCCACATAATATACTACTGTGGCATGCAGTCTGATTCATATAATATGCTACTGCGACGTGTAGTCCGATCCATGTATGTATATGTATATACTGTTGCGGCGTGCATCCCGACCCATATCTCAGTGCCCGAAATGCACACATAACACTGATGCGGTGCGCAACCCAAACCATGCTCAGTCTAGCAATGCATATAAGCCTCTTGGGAAATAGTAAAATAGCATTTCTCATATCAAACGTCAATAAAATATCATTTAAGTTTTCAAATCTTTGAAAAATGGCTGAGTTTGCAAAACAGTATTTAGAACCTTGGACTGAGATCAAATAATAAGCAACGTAATACAAAACAGTGATATCAATACCTAAAGGATTCAAATAATCGGCACGAAGCCGAAAACATGGCGATCAGCTCAAATCATGATAGCATCAAGTAGTTTTCAGTCAATCACGCAGTAAAAGCAACAACCGAAACGGACCAAGTCACAATCCCCAGCGGTGCTCTACCCCACACTCATACCTAGCGTGCAAGTCACCATAATACAGCACTATGGTGTACAAATCAGGGGTTTCAAACCCTCAGGATATCATTCACAAGTATTACTCACCTCGAACCGGCGAAATCTCAAGCCTGCGACGCCATTTCCCCTCAAATCGGCCTCCACGTGCGTCGAGTCTAGACAAAAAAGAGCGAATAAATCAAAATATACAAATGGGAGAATACCCAATTGAAAACTATCAAATTATAGTAAGAACCTCGAAACTAGAAAAATATGAGCCATGGGCCCGCTTCTCTTAAAATTACAAAAATCATTACCAGATTCCTCGTCTCGCCACGAGTCCATACATACCAAGAACTCCCAAATCCGAGCTCAAATGGCCTATACAATCCCAATTTTAAATATCAAAAACTCAGCCCTAGTTCATAAATTTTAGGCTTAATTTCCATGTATTTCTAAACCAATGTCATAATATAATCATGTTTTTAGTTCATAGAACGTACCTCCAGCCAATCCCTTTCGAAACCCTCTTCAATTTCTCCCAAGGAGCTATCAAGGTGCTCAACAATAGAGGAAAATAAATCCCAAGTCGCGGATGAAATGTCATTTTAAACCCCTTCTGTGAACAGTCATTTTTGCATCTGCGGTGTCCAACCCGCTTCTGCGACTACTGCTTCTGCGGTTTTCTATCCACTTCTATGGATTTCACTAACTCGGCCATGACCGCTTCTGCGGTCCATTTCTTGAAAAAGCGAGACCGCTTTTGTGGTCCCATGTCTGCTTATGCGGAACTGCCTCTAGCTCTCCATTTCGCTTCTGCAACTACCCCACCGCATCTGCGGAGCCGCTTCTGCGGTCCCTTTTCCGCGGATGCAAAAATACCAGATACCAGTAGTCCTAGATCATGCAACAACTCCAAAATTTCTCCGTTAGCCATCCGAAATCATCCTGAGGCCCCCGGGACCTCAACCAAAAGCACCAACATAATCCAAAACATCACACGAACCTGTCCAAATCATCAAAACACGTCAAACAATGCTAAAACCTTCAAATCATATTGGCTTCAAGCCTAAGTTCTTTAAAACTTTCCAAACATACATTCAATAAAAAACCCGACCAAACGGTGTCCGAATGACCTGAAAATTTACATGCATATCAAAAATAACCTAACAAAGCTATTAAAATCTCGGAACTCAATTCTGACCCTCGGATCAAAATCTCACCTATCAACCAGAATCCACCCAAATTCAAACTTCGCCAATTCAAGCCTAATTCTACACCGGACCTCCAAATTCGATTCCGATCTCACTCCCAAGTCTCAAATCATCCCTCGGAGCTAACCGAACCAGCGGAATTCACATCTGAGCCCTCTAACCACATCGTCTACTTCCGATTGACTTTCTAAAACAAGCTTTCTTCGAAGAGGCTATGTGCCTCATTTTTAGTCAAAACCAATTCGATTACACCCGATAGAATCTAATACTGATATTGAAACATGAATCAACACAATAATGGGGAAACGGGGCGGTAACTCACGTGACGACGGGCCGGGTCATCAGATCCTCCCCAACTTAAACAAATGCTCGTCCTCGAGCGGAGCCAGAGGCGTCCTAGAAGTTCACCAATAGCAGAATTACTTTACCATGAATATAAACCCGGGTGATCCCACGTCACCCTATCTCATATAGGTTCGACAACACAATATAGTTGAATTTTATTTCAACCCATTTAGTCCATAAACCATGAACTACATTTCACCCTCTGAAATCTTACACAAGATCAGAACCTCACATTTTGACTCAGAATAAACCCGAACTAGCTGTAATAATCCATACCTGCAACCTCGGGTGCAATCATGTGATATACCATATAACTCAAACATATGCAGCGATAACTTCCATTCACAACAGCTGCCCACGACAACCAATATCGATGGAAAATCTCTTCTTAGATAAAGTCTCATTTCAATACCTTCAAATACTGCCAACGGCAACTGAAACACGCGATATACTAACCCATCTCTCAGATCAACCATTCCTGAATCCACTTCCCTCTTGACTGTTACTACAACAAATTTTCGAGCCAAACCCATATATTACCTTTCTAACAAGATGAAATCTAATTGGTTCGTACTCAATAGTGACTCCAATGACCACTTCGACTCCAACCACCCCTCTGGTGATATGACACCTCGATGCAGGCCTAATTCACAACTTGCGTAATACACGCACCAATGAGAAGCAGTCTGAACATACTCAAATTATGACAATGACTCAACGAAAGAGATGTACCTCAAGCTCAACAGTACCATTACAACACAAAACTAAGATCTCATCTCACATCATAGAAATAGAGTACCTGAATTCTCCTCGAAAGTTCATAACTTCACGTAGCCTTGCCACAACACGTGATCCTATCCAAACACTATTACCCATGGAACACCTCAAGTCACCATGCTCAACACGGACAGCCAAGCACAGGTTGAGGTCTAAAGCCCAGCAATCCATTAGCGCCACGGTGAAGCAAGTAATATAGTCTATTCAATCCCGAAAGGACACAACTGATGCGATATTCGCCAGGCAACACCCAATTCGGACCTTCCTCAGAAACCAGGAAGTAATGCATACAAAGTAACATATAGAAAACTATTCTCAACATCAAACTGTCGCGGTGTGCAACCTGATCCAGATAACATACCCGTGGCTGCGTGCCACTCGATCCACATATATATTTCACAAAAGGAGATGCACATCGAACCAAATTTGCTCATTATAATAAACACATATAGTCTTATGCCCGGCCGCACGAAATGCATCCGAACAAGCGCCTCAATACCCGAACTAAATCAATGGTAGAAACCTCTGCACTGACATTTGCCACGAAGGCCCAATTAATAAAGCAATGCTTGTCAGTCGTCCGTTGGTCTCTGTAATACAAGCTACCTTGCTAGAACATAATCTGATGCACCTTACCACGCAGCCTGTGGCATTTTCTGACATAGCCCATAACAATTAGTCTAGACAACCTGACATTGAGATAACCAGTCTGCAATCTAATATCATGACCCATATTTAACATACCAAGCAATGAAAGATCCACCCGGACCTCCAATTTCCATAATCGCTAGAGGATGTCGATACACACGATCTACAACCACTACATAGTCGGATCACGAGAACTTCTAGTCTCCAACACATATAATACATGAATCACTATGCCTGGTCCCACACTCCGCCGTACGAATTCATAACACACATCAAGTATCCATTCATACCACGAAAGATATTCAAAATATTTCCCTGCACCATCAACAACTCAATTATCAACGTCGAACCAACTGGAGAACACCGCAATACCACCAAATATTATCAGTTTTTCATTACCTTTCCTCCTTTTCTGAACATAAACCCCCGCTAAATTACTAGCATAGCAATACTGTCTTCCTTAATCATCTGAAGATCGACTCTTAAATCACCAGCAACTGCCCGTGCTGCTTATGAATTTAATGACTCCCCATTGTGACTGAACCAAAACCTTGAACATGGAAAATCTCAATTCTCCATAACATAACACATCGACCATACCACGCTAGGATAATATGAGGACTTCTATCTCTCTCCTGCGCCACAAACATCCACACACTCAATTAGTCAAGAACTTTCATGATCCCATATAGGAGAAAAATTATTACACACTCCATGCTTCGAATACCCATAGAAAATATACTCATTTTCAAACAACGGCAGAACACATCAAGAACTCTTTCTCCCAATTCCATTGCACATGGTAAACTGTCAGGACTGAATCCTTCTACCCAAACCAAGTTAAGCAAACTGCCAACACTTAAAAGCTTTGCTGCACACTACCTATAAGGCTCATTACCTCGAACACATACAATATTAATCATATCCTTACCATACAGATTCGGTTCATTATCAAGCTATTCCATTTATCCAATTTCCTTCCCGATTCATCTTTAATTTGATATTCTTTCTTGTTGTAGCACCATAATACCTCAACCCAGGTTACCACACGAGACACGAATATAAAACCACATTGTCAAAGAACCATAGGCCACTGAATACCCTTTCAAACATTTCCCAAAATACCACATTCTAGAGTGCTTTACTTTGAAGAACTTCAGGCGATTCTGAATTCGTTTACCTTTACCTTCCAAATGCGGATACATAGAATCGCATGATTAACACAAAGTACCACAAGTCTTGATCTTTTCTAATGAAAACACAGTCTCTAGCCACATACACAAACTTAAGACACATGATTGTTACATGCAAAATATTTAACGCAGTAAAACCATTCTCGAGAGTCTTTCACTCTTATTCAGCTGTAATTCACCTACTCTATATGAACGAAGCCACTCGTGACTTATTGGTATTCTGACACCGCAAAACATGATTTCCTACAGTTACAAACAACCATCTTCCTTGTCTATACACCGAGCATTCTTTATCAACAACAACTCAAAAACACCGTAATATTTCCTTACATTTACGAAAGTACCCTATTTGTAAAAATTTCCCTTCACATGTTCCATCCTAGGCTCAATTTCTACAACCATAACTGATCTGCCATCATCCCTCAAAATGGAACCAACATTGCACATAACGGTGCAATCAGCTGACCAACAGCAACCTCCCCAACTTGGCTCGAAGCCACATATCAAGGCACTCTTAACAACTCATAGCACTTTTACTCCAATGATCCCACAATGTTATAGTGAGATTAAACTCGAGTCATTTTCAAGTTTTTGAATACATAGATATCTCTGCAAACCTCGCATTCATTTCCACATCAGCTGAGCCTATTTTCTTAAGCGTCCCCAAATTCTCAAATTTCATCATATACCCTTCAATTACACATGAGACCTTCTAACATACACATAAGGGTCATACCCCTCAAAAACACTATGCAGGAGATAACCCACTTGCTTCGCCTCATATCAATATTACATGCCTTCCACAATCATATACATTACACAATCAATTAGTCTTTCTGAGTCTGAGCTCATACCGCTGCATAAAATGTACACTTTCCAACTAAGAGACATGAAAATATTCTTCATACGCCCATAACCTAGGGCTACACATCATATCACAATAGAAAACAAAAACTTTATAACTCATCTATTATCCATCAGACTTCTTTGCCCCTCCAAAATGACATAGATACGCCTTGCAGTACTGACATACTCATCACATGGATATCCCACCACCAACCCAGCTAATAAGAACATTACTAAACATATAAGTTCATAACACTTGCTCACACAATCAGCACCTCGATTCTCAAGCCATAGGCAAAGATTCAGCCTTAAGTCCCCCTGACTGGCCCAACTTGAACTCACAGAGATTACATTTCTACCCTCGATTGGGGAATCACAAGCCATCCAAGCACATATACTATTGAGCGCTCGTGTGCACATACAGACGTGTGGAAAGAATTTCAAGAATTATATCTTAAGCTGAATCAAGTACGCACAATAAGAATTCCAAGAAATTTAAGTTTTTCTAAATGTTCTACAGCCTATCGAGGATACATACAGATGTCTCCGTACCGATCCGCGAGACTCTACTAACCGGCTCATGATTCATGAGGGCTAGTAACCTAGGCTCCGATACCAACTTGTCATGAACCCAATTCTGGTTGTGATGGCGCCCAACACAACTGCTAGGAAAGCCCGACCATTTACACTCTAAACCCAAGCATGAAGCTCAAAATCAGTTAATTGAATATCATTATCGACAATAAAGCTAAAATCTCAACTAATAGATGGAAACCAAACTGGAAAATCTCCCAAAGACTTGGGGGTCGTAAGTCTAGAGCCTCTAACAATACAGAGTAACAAGACTCCAATAATACAATTGCTAAAAACTGCAAAAATAATAAAAAGGGAATAGGGAAAGAGTCGAGTCCTGCGAACGTCAGACAGCTACCTCGACAACTCCAATAAAATTGTAAAGTCGCAATTATCTCAACTAAACTTCAAAAATACCGGAATCTGCACACATGGTGCATGGAGTAAAGTTAGTACTTCCAACTCAGTGGTAATAAGAGAGAATAATATCTGAGCGATAAGAAAACACGCATGGGCAGACCAAAATGCTATAAAAGACATTACAACCATTTGAAAAAACCAAAATACTGCAAAACTCCTTTAAAAAATTTAAAGATCATTTCAAAATCTCTTTTACAAAGTCTCTATCACAAATATCCTTTTTTTTCAACATCCAAGCATGTGAATACTGTATCCGATAGAACAAGTCGAATCATAAGTCTGCTCTTTGGGAACAACATTCCTTAACATATAACACCAAGGTATCTGGTCAACAAGGCAAGTAACAGTATGTATGCCAATGATATATGAGTGCTAAATGTCATGCCACGTAGTACAAACATGAGTGAATACGTGAATGCAATGCTATGCGCATGACCGCTACGGTGCACAACCCGATCCATTGGGTACCCTGCGCTCATTGTGGGTGTGCACAGACTCCGGAGGGGCTCCTACAGCCCAAGCACTAAAATACTACAGCGTGCAGTCCGATCCATATGATATACTACTGCGGCTTGTAGTCTGATCCATATAATATACTATTGCGGCGTGCAGTCCGATCCATGCATGTATATGTATATACTGCTACGGCATGCCCCATATCTCAGTCCCGAAATGCGCACATAACACTACTGCAGTGTGCAGCACAATCCATGTTCAGTCTAGCAATTCACATAGGCCCCTTGGGCAATAGTAAAATAGCAGTTCTCAGCTCAAACTTTGGTAAATATCATTTAAATTTTCAAATCTTAGAAAAATGGCTAAGTTTTCAAAGCAGTATTTAGAACCTTCGACTGAGATCAAATAATATGCGACGCAATGCAAAATAGTGGTATAAATCCCTGAAGGATTCAAATAATTAGCACGAAGGCCCAAACATGGCGATCAGCCCAAATCATAATAGCATCAAGTAGTTTTCAGTCAATCACGCATTAAAATCAACAATCACTACGGACCAAGTCACAATACCAATGGTGCTCTATCTCATGCTCATACCTGGCGTGCAATTCACCATAATATAGCACAATGATGTGCAAATCCGGGGTTTCAATGCCTTTGCCCCTCAAATCGGCCTCCACGCTCATCGAGTCTAGCCAAAAACAGAGTGAATACATCAAAATATGCAAATGGGACAATACCCAATTGAAAATATCGAATAATAGCAAGAACCTCGAAACTAGCAAAACCCGATCCCCGAGCCTGTTTCTCGTAAAATTACAAAACTCGCATTACTGGATTTCTCGTCTCACCACGAGCCCATGCATACCAAGAACTCCCAAATCCAATCTCAAATGACCTATCAAATCCCACTTCAAAATATCAAAAACTTAGCCCTAGTTCATAAATTTTAGCTTTAGTTTCCATTAATTTATAAACCAATTTCAATATATAATCATGTTTTTAGATCATAGAACTTACCTCCAGTCAGTCCCCTTCGAAACCCTCTTCAATTGCTCCCAAATAGCTCTCAAGGTGCTCAACAATGGAGGAAAATAACTCCCAAGTCGCGGATGAAATGTCATTTTAAACCTCTACCGTGAACAGTCATTTTTGCATCTACAGTGTCAATCCCGCTTCTGCAACTACAACTTCTGTCGTTTTCTCTCCGCTTCTGCAGATTTCACTAACTCGCCCAGGACCACTTCTGCGGTCCCACGTGCACTTCTGTGGAACTGCCTCCAGCTCACCATTTTGCTTCTGTGACTACCCCACCGCATCTGCGGAACTACTTCTGTAGTCCCTTTTTCGCAGATGCGAAAATAGCAGATACCACCAATCCTAGACCATGCAACAACTCCAAAAATCCACCATTAGCCGTCAAAAATCATCTCGAGGCCCCCGAGACCTCAACCAAAAGCACCAACATAACCCAAAGCATCATACGAACCTGTCCCAATCATTAAAACACGTCAAACAATGCTAAAACCTTCAAATCATATCTGGTTCAAGCCTAAATTCTTTAAAAACTTTCGAAATACACATTCGATCAAAACTATGACCAAACGATGTCCGAATTACCTGAAAATTTACAGGCATATCCAAAATCTCTTAACGAAGCTACTAAAACTCTCGGAACTCAATTCCGACCCTCGGATCAAAATCTCACCTATCAATCGGAATCCGCCAAAATTCATACTTCGCCAATTCAAGCCTAATTCTACACCATACCTCAAAATTTGATTCCGATCGCACTCCTAGGTCTCAAACTATCCCCCGAAGCTAACCGAACCATCGGAATTTACATCCGAGCCCTCTAACCACGTAGTCAACTTCCAGTTGATTTTTCTAAAACAAGCTTTCTTCTAAGAGGCTATGTGCCTCATTTTCAGCCATAACATATTTAATTATACCCGATCGAATCTAATACTGACATTGAAACATGAATCAATACATTAAGGGGCGGTAACTAACGTGACCGTAGGCCGGGTCATCATATCGTGACAAGTTGATATCAGAGCCTAGGTTACTTGGTCTCGCGAGTCATGAGCTGGTTTAGTTAAGCTCGCGGATCGGTACATAGACATCTATATTTATCCTCGAGAGGCTGTAGAACCATTAAGAAAAAGTTCACAGTCTTGAAATTCTTATTGTGTGGTTTTGTTGAACAGAGAACTAAATTTCTATTACTCTATTCTCTCACAGATGGTGAGGATGCGGGCCACCGAATGAGACGGACGACCACCAGTACCACCCACTGAGGCCACCAGAGGCCGTGGACACGGTCGTTGTCATGGTAGAGCCAGAACAGTCGAGGCAGCACCTGCTGACCCGCCAGTTGCCCCAGCTCCGGAGTAGGCTGCAGCTGTGGACACTCCAGCAGCACCTATTCAGGCACCAATTGTGACTATTGTGATTCCGAGTCTTCAAAAGACCTTGGCACAGATCTTATCAATTTGCACTTGACTGGCTTAAGTAGTTTCAGCCACCACTATAGAAGCTACTTTAAAGGGTGGGGGAGGCAATCACACCCCCGTTGCTCGCACACCTAAGCAGGTAGCATAGGAATTTCAGATGCTGGATATACCTCCACCTTAGCTAGTTGCACCAGTTTAGAATTTCATGGTTCCAGCTATGCCAGACGATGAGCAACATCATCTTAAGAGATTTGGTAGGCTCCATCCTCCGATATTTGGTGGTGCTGAGGGCGAGGATACCCAGGGTTTTCTTGACATGTGTTAGCGTATGCTCTATACAGCATGGATTCTTGAGTCGAGCAATGTGGTATTCACTACCTTTAGTTCACAGGAGCTACTTTTACTTGGGGGGAGGATTTTGAGAGGCATAGGCCTATTGGTGCAACACCTCTTTCTTGGCATCAGTTCTAAGCTATATTTCTGGAGAAGTATGTACCTCAGTCCCGCAGAGAGGAGCTGCACAGGCAGTTTGAGTGATTGACGCAGGGGGATATAACCGTGACTCAGTATGAGATAAGGTTTTCATAGTTTGTGCATCATGCTGTTTGGATGATTCCGTCTGATCGTGAGAGGATTAGGAGATTTGTGGATGCCCTTAACTACCATCTCCATATTCTAGTGACTAGAGAGAGTGTTGGTGCTACGTTTGAAGAGGTGGTGAATATCACTCGTGAGATCAAGTCAGTTCGCCATAGAGAGTGAGAAGAGAGGGAGGCCAAGAGGCCTCAAGGATCGGGCAGTTTCAGTGGTGCTCCGTCGAGGGGCCAGTTCCAGTGAGGTAGAGGACATTATTTTAGGCCTACTTATTCAGCCCATCTAGAGTATCCTGGGGCAGTTCAGACTGTGGTCATCATGGGTTCCAGCAGGGCCAGTCTTCACTCAATGCCCTACAAGCTCAGAGTTCATCTCATGCCCCATCAGCTCATGGTTGTTCTATGCTGAGTGCACCTGCGAGTCACTCTGGTACGATGGGTTCCCTTTAGTCCCCATCTCCAGCACCGGGTAGTTGTTATGAGTGCAGAGAATTTGGGCATATGAGGAGGCATTGTCCTCGACTTAGCGGTAATTGATCTCAGCAGAAGGATCAACCCTCGACTTCTGCACCAGATACTTCATCAACCACCAAGTCAACCAGGGGTGGAGGTCAGGCAGCCAGAGTTCGTCCTAGAGGTGGAGGTCGATTAAACGGTGTCCAGGCTCATTATTATGCTATGACAGACATGTCAAATGCCATTGCTTTAGATGGTGTCATTACAAGTATTGTTTAAGTCTTCCACAGAGATGCCTCTATATTATTTCGATTCCACCTATTCATATGTGTCTTCATATTTTTCTCATTATTTAGGTACGCCCTGGGAGCCTCTTTCTTTACCTATTCATAGGTTTACCCCGGTGGGCGATACTTTAGTTGTGGACCGTGTTTACCGGTCGCGTGTTGTACTTATTGGGGATTTGGAGACCCGAATTGATCTATTTCCATTGAGCATGGATGACTTTGATGTTATTTTGGGCATGGATTGGCTATCTCTATGTCATGCTATTTTAGATTTTTCATGCTAAGAAAGTCACTTTGGCTATGTCGAGGGTTCCGCGGATCGAGTGGTATGGTATAATTGATATGTCCCTAGTAGAGTTATTTCTTTCTTAAAGGCCTAGTGTATTGTTGGGAAGGGTTGCCTTTCTTTTATAACATTTGTGAGGGATATTGGAGTAGAGACTCCTAGTATTGATTCTGTTCTAGTTGTGAGGGATATTCCCGATTTATTTCCTGCAGACCTGCCGGGCATGCCACCGGACAGGGATATTGATTTTGTTATTGACCTGGTGCCGAGCACTCAGCCCATTTCCATTCCGACATATCGTATGTCACCAGCGGAGTTGAAAGAGTAGCTTCAGAACTCCAAGATAAGTGGTTCATTTAACCGAGTGTGTCACCTTGGGGTGCACCAGTTTTGTCTGTAATGAAGAAGGATGGCACGATGAGGATGTGAAACAATTATAGCTGTTGAACAAAGTAACAGTGAAGAGAAAATATCCCCTACCTCGCATTGATGATTTATTTGACTATCTTGATGGAGTGAGGGTGTTCTCCAATATTGATCTCCGTTCGGGCTATCACCAATTGACGATCAGGGAGTCAGATATCTACAAAACTGCTTTCTGGACCAGATATGGTCACTATGAGCTTCTTGTCATGTCTTTGGGCTGACTAATGCCCCAGCTGCAGTCACACATTTAATGAATAGTGTATTTTGGCGTTGTTTGGATTCATTTTTCATCGTGTTCATTGATGATATCTTAGTATACTCCGTAGTCAGGAGGAGCACGCAGAGCATTTAAGAGTGATATTTCAGAGTTGAAGGGAGGAGAAGCTTTATGCAAAGTTCTCCAAGTGTGAGTTCTTTCTTGGTTCACTGGCTTTTTTGGGACATGCGATGCCCAATAAGGGTATTCAGGTTGACCGAAGAAGATAAGGGTAGTACAGAGTTGGCCTACGTTGTCCTCAGCCACAGAGATTCGTAGATTCCTTAGTTTGGCAGGGTATTATCGCCGGTTTGTTCAGGGTTTTTCATCTATCGCATCGCCCTTGACCAAGTTGACTCAGAAAGGTGCTCCATTTGTATCGTTGGATGAGTGCAATGAGAGCTTTCAGAAACTTAAGACAGCTTTGACCATAGCTCCAATATTGGCTTTACCACCTGCTTCAAGTTCCAATGCGGTATATTGTGATTCTTTGAGGGTTGGGATTGGATGTGTATTAATGTAGGAGGGTAGAGTCATTGTTTATGCTTCTCGTCAGTTAAAACCCCATGAGAAGAACTGCTCTGTCCATGATTTGGAGTTGGCTGCAATAGTTCTTGAATTGAAGATTTGCAAGCATTATTTGTGTGGTGAATCTTGTAAGGTATTCACCGATCATCATAGTCTTCAGCATTTATTCAAGCAAAAGAACCTCAATTTGAGGCAACGGAGGTGGCTAGAGTTTCTTAAGGATTATGATATTACCATTCTGTACTATCCGAGAAAGACCAATGTAGTGGCCGATGCTTTGAGTTGAAAGCTAGTGAGTATGGGGAGCTTGGAATACATTCCTATTGAGGAGAGGCCATTTGCAGTTGATGTTCAGGACTTGGCCAGTCGGTTTGTGAGATTAGACATTTCGGAGCCCAGTCAAGTGTTGGATTGTGTGGTTTCTCGGTCTTCTTTATATTGCCACATCACGGAGCACCAGTATACCGATCTTCATTTGTTTGTCCTTAAGGACAGGGTTAAGCATGATGATGCTAGAGACGTGACCATTTGGGATGATGGTGTGTTGATGATAGCAGGGCCAAATTTGCATGCCCAATGTGGATGTGCTTCGGAAGATGATATTAGAGGAGGCCCGCAGCTCACGATATTCCATCCATCCGAGTGCCGCGAAGATGCATCAGGATCTTAGACAGCACTATTGGTGGCGGAGAATGAAGAAAGATATTTTGGTTTGTAGCTCGGTGTCTCAATTGTTAGCAGGTAAAATACGAGCATCAGAGACCAGGTGGTTTACATCAGCAGATGGTTATTCCTAAGTGGAAGTGGGAGAGGATAACAATGGACTTTGTTACCGGACTCCCACACACTTTGAAGAAATTTGATGCTATTTGGATGATTGTATAAAGGTTGACCAAGTCCCCGCACTTCATTCCTATTTGTACTACTTATTCTCCAGAGCGACTGGCAGAGTTATATATTCATGAGATTGTTCGGTTTCATGGTGTCCAAGTTTCTATCATATCAGATCGGGGCACTCAATTTACTTCCAAGTTTTATAAGTCGGTTCAGCGAGATGGGCACCCAGGTGCAGTTTTGCACAACTTTTCACCTTCAGCTAGACGGGTAATTTGAGCGCAATATTCAGATATTGAAGGATTTGTTACGCGCATGTGTAATTGAATTTGGGGGATCATGCGATCAATTTCTACCTCTTGTAGAGTTTTCCTACAACAACAAATATCATTCCACCATTCAGATGGCATCGCATGAGGTTTTGTACGGGAGACGGTGTAGATCTGCAGTTGGTTGGTTCGAGCCCGGTGAGGCTAGATTATTGGGGACAAATTTGGTCCAGGATGCTTTGGATAAAGTGAAGGTAATTCAGGAGAGACTTCATACATCGCAGCCAAGACAATAGAGCTATGAAGACCGGGAGGTTTGAGATGTATCCTACATGGTTGGTGAGAAAGTCCTATTGAAGGATTCACCCAAGAAAGTTGTTATGAGATTCGGAAAGAAAGGAAAGTTGAGTCCATAGTTTATTGGGTCTTTTGAGGTACTTCATGATTGGGGAGGTGGCTTATGAGCTTGCCTTGCCACCCAGCTTGTCGAGTGTGCATCCAATTTTCCACGTTTCTATTCTTCGAAAGTATATTTGGGACCCGTCCCATGTCCTAGATTTCAGTACAGTTCAGTTGGAGGGTGATTTGACTTATGATAATAAACCAGCAGCTATTTTGGATCGTCAGGTTCGGAAATTGAGGTCAAATGAAGTTGCTTCGATGAAGGTGCAGTGGAGAGGTAGGCTCGTGGAGAAGGCTACCTATGAGACTGAGTGGGACATGCGGAGCAGATATCCCTACCTATTTGAGACTACATGTATGATTCTTGACTCGCTCGAGGATTAGTGTTTGTTTTAGTTGAGGAGGATGTGACGACTGGACCTGTCGTCTCATGAATTACTTCCATGTTTTCCTCAATTTCTTCTTCTTTATGCTTCATTATCAGTGTCTTGGGTGAACGAGTTGAATTGGGTTGAATTTAGAAGGAAATGAGACATTTAGTCTCTTTAAGGAAGGCTTGTCTTGTAAAAGTTAACCAGATGTTGACCATTGTGTTAGAGGGCTCGGATATGTATTGTGATGATTCGGTTAGCTTTCGTGGATAATTTGTGACTTAGGAGTGTGATCGGAAGTGATTTTGGAGGTTCGGTGTAGAATTAAGCTTGAGTTGGCGAAGTTAGTATTTTGGCGAATTCCGGTTGATAGGTGAGATTTTGATCCGAGGGTCGGAATGGAATTCCAAGAGTTGCAATAGCTTTTTTAGGTGATTTGGGATGTGTGTGAAAAATAATAGGTGATTCAGAAGTTTTTTGGTTGGGTTTTTGATCTAATGCGTATTTCAGAAGTTTTAGAAGAACTTAGGATTGAATACAATGTAATTTGATGGTTTTAGTGTTGTTTGATGCGTTTTGAGGATTGGAGAAAGTTTGAATGATGTATTAGAATGCGTGGGTCCTTTTATTTGAGGCTCCGGGGGCCTCAGGGAGATTTCAGATGGCTAACGGGAAGATTTAAACTTGGAAAAAATTGTAGAAATTTCAGATCAGGTGTTGCAGGTAGTTACCCATCGTGTTCGCGTGAGGTGGGTCGCGAACGCATAGAAGGAATTAGGAGGACCAGGATTTTGACCTTCGCATTCTCATTTGAGGCCTTGCGATCGCAAAAGGTTAGGTGATGAGTCATCGCATTCGCGTGAAGCCATACGCTTTCGTGTATATGGAATTAGGCCCCTGGGCAGTTGCCCTCCGCGTTCGCGTGTAGGTACTCACGTTCCCGTAGGTTAAGGGGCCCAGAGCTTCATATTCACGTGAGTGTAACCGTGTTTTCTAAGGCTATTTTTTTGTCTGAAGTCGATTTTGCTCATCACGAACACGAGAGGTGCCTCATGTTCGCATAGAGGAAAAGGACTCTGGACAGAAGGGTTTTATTAAATCTTTCATCCGCGAGAAAAGCCTTATTTCCACCATTTTTTGAGATTCCTTGAGAGCTTTTAGACGGGAGTTGAAGAATATTTCGATTGAGATTGATTGAGGTAAGTCCTATGAATTAAAAACACGTTTTTATTGTGAAATTGACCTTGAAATCCATGGAAACTTAGCAAAAAGGGGAAGAACTAGCGTTTGACTTTTAATATTTCAAATTGGTATTTAAGGGGTCATTTGGACTCCAATTTTGGTGTTCTTTATATGTATATACTCGTGGAAAGATAAGGAACCCATTGGTGTAATTGTTTTTGAGTTTTGAGAAGTGGGCCGGGGGCTCAGGGTTTTCCCAAATTTCGGGATTTTGATGTTTTTCAATAATTTTCGATTGGGTATTCTTCCTATAGCATAATGTGATGTATTCGTTGTGGTTTTTGTCAGATTCAACGCATGGGGAGGTCGATTTGAGAGTTAATGGCATAGCAAGCTAGGATTTTGGCCGGCTTGAGGTTAGTAATAGATGTAAATGTAGTGTTGAGGGTTTGAAACCCTGAATTTGTACATCGTAGTGCTATGTTGAGGAGACTTGCACGTCGGATAACGGGCGTGGGGTAGAGCACCGTCGAAGATTGTGACTTGGTCCGTCTCGCTTAATACAATTACTACCCAATTGATTGAAGCTTAATTGATATCCTTATAAAAATGGATTAATTGTCATGAGTTGGCCTCGTGCTAACTGATTGAATCCCTTAGGGATTGCTCTTAGTGGTTTCTTATCATTATTATATATAATTGAACTCAGTCCTAGTATTTAATACTATTTTGCAACTCAGCCACTTTTTCTCAAACATGGAACTTAAATAATATTTCTAATGAAGTTTGGGTTGAATATTTAAATATTATTATGCTCGAGGGGCTTATACGATTCTAGACTGAGTATGAGATCAGGCTGCGTGTCGCAACAGTATTGTATTGATATTGGTATGAGGCTTAGGGCCTAATGGATACCACGATATGTCTTGATATTCCAGTTGGGCCGTAAGTGGCCCTCCTAGATTCTGCACACCCTAGTGACCGCCGTCGTCGATAAATAAATGGAGCGGATTGCACACCGCAACGGGTATTAGAGAGTACCGTACTATTTGTTGCATTTCTTAATTGACTGCCATTCATTTACTTATATATTGCCGCATCATTGTTTTCATTGGTTTACTGATTTGATATTATCTGGATTAAACTGCTGTAATTATAGCTTACATTGTGCCTATTTAGGATTCTTAATCTCAACCTTTATTGATGTTTATTACTCTATGGGTTGGAAGTACTCACATTATTCCCTACGTCTTGTGTGCTGATCTAGGTGTACCCACTGAGGCTGAGTGAGGATTTCTCTGCCGAGCATCATATCCGGGAGCATCAAGGTAGCCGCGTGACCTCCGCAATCCTGATCATCCCTTCTGTCTTATTATTTCTTTCTGTATTTCCTTCAGAACGATATGTAGTAGGTTGACACACATGTATTAGAGGCTCGGACTTGTGACACCAGATTCTTCGGGCTGTGTAGTAGTATTTCTATTTGGGGTTTCCGCAGGTTTTAAATTTTTTAGATTTCTATTATTATGACTTAGTAAATTATCTGTATTAATTAAATCATCAACTGTTATTAATTGGTTAAGGTTGTCTAAATGGTCGGGCTTGCCCAACAGCGCCATCACGACCGGATTTGGGGTCGTGACATAACTCTTCCCTTATATCAACTATCTCAACCGGAGATCTCTCAAGTCAAGATAGATGATCTGCAATTTGATTTTTAGTGCTCTTCGTATCCTTGATCTTTAAGTCAAACTCTTGAAGCAACAACACCATTCGCATCAGATGCGACATAGACTCCTTCTTACTCAACAAGTATTTCAATGCTGAGTTATTAGTGTGCACAATCACCTTACTCCGCACAAGTAGTGATTTAAACTTGTCAAAAGCAAAGAACACTTTTTTATTTGTGACATATTTAACTTGAACATCATTTAACGCCCTACTTGCATAGTAGATGGGCCTAAACATCTTATCTTTTCCCCATAACTGCTCTCACAACTACATTGCTAGTATCACACATTATCTCTAATGGCTATCTCCAATCACGTGTCATCATAATCAGGGCACTAACAAGTTTTTCCTTTATCAATTCAAATGCCCTTAAGCACTCCACAATGAACACTAACTGGACATCCTTCACTAGCAATGTAGTCAATGGATTGGTGATACTGGAAAATATTTTGATGAACCTTCTATAAAACCCAACATATCCCAAAGAACACCTTATGCTTGTTGATATCCAATTTTTTCCTATATATTCTTTTAGATATATATACTTTTTAAATAGCATATATATGTATATATAAGCATCACAGGGTTTTTATAATTTTAAAGTCTTTAAAATGATTTAATCTTCCCCATTTAGTTATAAAATTTCCAATAATTATTTTTCAAATTATTGTTGTGGAAATTTAGCCATCTAAATCCTATATTTAGGCCAAAATAGTGCTTAAGTATTTTTTGTGCATTTTTTATAATTACATTTGCATTTAAAGAAAACTAATTTGTATATATTTGCAATACTAGCCATATTAACGCATAATTCCGTTCATACGCATAAAATGATATATATTTTAAAAATGTTAAATATCTATTTTAAATCATGTTAGTAAATGAAATTATTTTTTAGAAATAATCTATTATTTATTATAAATTATATAGGGTTAAATTGGCTAATTAAAACTTAGCCAAATTGCATTTCAATTTTCTCAGGTAAAAAACCTTACCCATTTCCTCCAAATTTCGAAATTAAGCTTGGGAAGTGAACCCCATACACTTTCTTTGAATATTCTTCATAAAATTTTCATGCATGTCTTTAAAATCAACCCAATATCCCAGCCCAATTCCTAATTGAATTACCAGACCCAGGCCCCAAACACATCATACCTAACCCAAAACCCATCGGATCCTCGCCATTGATCTAAAAGATAAGCGTCCCTCATTTGTTCTTTCCTTCTAATTATAAACAATCCCCTAACCTTAATCATTTCTCCATATTCGCTGCCCTAATATCCTCTCCTCTCTCAAAACACTCTCAAACTAACCCTAATCTTCAATTGCCGACCTCCCATCTCTGGTGATGTCTATTAAGCCTCCAATGGCTTTTATCATGCCATTATTTCCTTCTCTAAGGCCTTCAAGGGTCCAAAGCCATGCCGACTTGTATCTAGTGTTCATCTCCTACCTTTTCTTAGCTATTCCAGTGTGATTCCAAGCATAGTCGTTCCATATTTTTCATGATCTTTAAGTTTCCGGACAGGTTTCTTTATCTTTATATGGGTTCTTCCGAAATCCTAATTCTTTTCCATACCTCCTAAATCTGTACAAATCTAGATAGTTCTAGGACCATTTGAGTTTGTTTCTTGAATGTTTTACACTGTCCTTGAGGTTTTTTACGTGAATCATGTGGTTTCCAGTGTTTTTCATCTTATTCTAAAATTAATGTTTTCGGAACTTCTTTTTAAAGACCTTGTTTAACTGATTCTTTCTGTTTAACTTCTATTCTCACATGTCTTGGCTGATTCTATTTTTGAACTACTGTTGCTGCTAATGGTATGCCTCCATCACGTTTGCGAGATGTCCTTCGCGTTCGCAACGGCTTGTCTTGACCAGCTGGAATTTTCCTCTTCACGTTCGCGACGTTGCCTTCGCTTTCGCGTAGCTCTTACTATCTCTTCTACGCGTTCGTTTTGTGTAATCCAGGGGGGAGGACCAATTACCCTTCATGTTCGCGACTTTTCCTCCTGCGTTCGCGAAGCCTGCCCGGTTTCTTCATCATGTTCGCGCTCCAGCTGTCACGTTCTCATTCGCGTAGCTCCGTGATTCCCAGGACTTTGCGTTCGCGTTCAGCCCCTTGCGATCGCAAAGGGTATTTTTGGGCAGCTAGTATTTTGTTCTTCGTGAACACGAGACTCCCACCGCATTCATGATGCATTAAATGTCTGGGCAGATAGATTTAATCCCAAATTCGAGGGTTAACCATTTATATCACATTTTAACTTCTAGAGCTCAATTTTGGGAGATATTTCAAAGGGGTTTCACGGGAAAATATTGGGTAACGATTCTCTACTCTCTTATGCTTAATACCTACTAATCTAATCATGAATTCCTCCTTATTTTCGGATTTGTGGATGAAAATGGGTCAAACTTCATAGACCAAATTGTTGAGTTTTGAGTAGTTATTAGACCTCCGATTTGAGATATTTTTATATGGTTAGACTCTTGACAGTACGGGGGTTCTGAAAATGTAATATTTATCTGATTCTGAGAAGTGAGTCCATGGGGCGTTTTGGTCATTTCACATAATTTCGCGCCTTAACTTTGAATTTAATAGTAGAAACAGTTGCTTGACATGTTATTTACGAAATGTAATTGAATTGAATAGATTTGAGCAATTTGGAGTCGGATACTCGTGGCAAAGGCATAGTTTCTAGTTGATTTTGAGTCGGTTCGAGGTAAATGAGTTATCTATCCTTGTGTGGGGGACCTTTCCCCTTAGGATATGATATTTGGTAATTGAATGCCTTGTACGTGAGGTGACGAGCGCGTACTTGGGCTAATTGTTGAAAATCCGTTTTACTTGAAGTATTTAAATTGAGTTTTCTTACTTGCATGTTTTACTCTAATTGCAATTTTTTCCTGTATTAGTTTAGAGGAGCATGTTTAGTTGACTTACTTGCCTATTTTCTTAACTGCCTTCTTTGAATTCTATGAAACATGTTAGGCTAGATTTTACTATTACTTGTTATGAGTTGAGCATTTATTCTGATATTTCGAGCTGTTATTGTACATTTTATTTTTTGGACTACAGGGCAGCATCCGAGGAGATCTCCTACAAATGTTATGTTCTGGAAAGAGAATGCGGGATACCAAGAGATCCCTAGAACATGAATATATAATTATTGAGTATACCAAGAGATCCTCGGGATAGTAAGAGATCCCCGAATTATTTATTGAGGATACTGAGAGATCCTCGGGATACCAAAAGATCCCTCGTATATTTGCTGAGGATACCAAGCGATCCTCGGGATACCAAGAGATCCCCACCTATCATTCCTATTATGAGCAATATTTCCTGGTATTGTTATGCTTCAGCTTTCTATTACTGCATTATTTTATGTATCCTGTATAGTTTCTCGCTCTAAACGTTATCTATACTGTTTCCTTTATCTTATCATTTATTGTGTTTATCTCAGTAAGGACCTGACCTTTCCTTGTCATTACCCAACCAAGGTAGGCTTGGTACTTAGTGAGTACTGTTGTGGTGTAGTCATGCCCCTTCTACGCATGTTTTCATGCGCAGATCTAGGTACCTCCACCCAACCGTACTATCCTCGAGGTGGAGAGATCTAGCAGAGACTTCGAGGTATATCCGCCGCATCCGCAGATCGGGAGTCCCTATCTTATTCCAGATTTAGTAGATAACTTTCTTTTCTCTTAGTTGTTTAGACATCCTGGAGTTAAAGCAGTGTATTACATTTCTATTAGCCTATGTTTCCCGTGAGTTTCTGGGTTTTGGGATGGTTGTTTTAGATTTCTGTGATGTTGGATTGTATATGTCATGCGGCAGTTATATAGGTTTCTCTTAGATGCTTTAATTTTAGTCATTTACTTCTGCAAGTTATTTGGTTTCCGCATTGTTAGGCTTACCTAGTCATACGGACTAGGTGCCGTCACGACATGTTCATGGAGGGTGAACTGGGGTCGTGACATTGTTGGTTTTGTCTATCAGCATGTGGTTCTCATTTTGAGTTTCTATTATTTCTCATGACTATCTTGCCTTGATATGTTTCTACTGGGTTTCTTAGCCTAAATTTACACTGATTCTATATGCTTATGTTTATCTTGACTATCCACATCAAGGCTTGCTTCTTTCTCACTGAATCAGTATTGTTTGGCTCTCATATTGCTAGAGTTGTATGTCGACTCTTCACTATCCATGTATTACTTTATTTGTATGCTAAATGCTAAATCTTTTCATGATTTTTCTTTGATTGATTCTGAATTCATTGTTTCTTGGTATAATTTGAAAACTTTCCTTTAAACCTTCAACTTTTACCTTCATACTAAATATAATAGATTTAACTTTCCCATACATTGTTTGCATTATTACTTGGTTCTTTCCACAGAATTTTCTGAACTTGGCCCTAATTGTTTGCCCCATACCAACTGTATTTGAAGTTTGTCCTTTTTGGTCGTACATTGATTTCTTCCTTATTTATTATTTAACTCCTTATTTAAAGGAAAGTACTTATACTGATTAGTACATAGTTCCATAATTATTGCTGAAGTATAATTCTTGCCTTATTTCTACCTTTTTTCAAACTAAAAGTACTCTACTTTTTCATTAACACAACACACGAACACATTGGTTCAAAAACTCTTTCAGACTCAAAACTTTTCTACTCTCTCTCTTTGGTATTATTCTGAGAGCGGGATGCAAGCCACGACTAACTATTATGCTCTCTTATTCCTCACTTTGTGTTTACTATCTCTCTAATGGTATGTTCTGATTTCAATTCAAGTCCCACAACCAATATGTTTCTTTTACTGCTTCAATTTAACATGTTTCTAATTTGTTTCTATATATGGTTCTGTTGTTCAACATGAAATTGACATGTTTACATTATTGCTTCATATAGTATGCTAGTCTAACCTTCTTATGGCCTTTCAGAACATGTTCTATCCCCCTGTAGTTTGTCTCAACATGACTCTACCCTGTTTTGAATGCCTATTTACTTGTTATCCAGTTTTGATATGCAAGCTGATCTGTCACTTTAAATGGATAATTCTATTATTGTTTCTGAAACTCCTATAGTGTTGGTACCAATAGCTCTTCCCTAATCCCTTAAACTCCACAAGAACTGCAATCATGATGTGCATTTAGAAATCATGCCTTAAGAATCTTGCATATCAATCACTTTGTACCTTATATGTCCATATTAGATACCGTGTTTAGGTTCTCATTCATCCCCACTTAGCTGCGCCTAGTTAAACTACTAATACATGAAAAGGAATATAAACAGTCTCATCCTGCTTTAAAAGAATTAGTAATAACCATGCATCTTAGTAACACCTAGAACATCATGCTCTTAGGCAAAAACAACTTCTGAACTTCTAATGGTTCTAGTAACGAATGTGCACTATTCCACGCCCAGGCAAGCCTCAGGAATTCAACTCTTATAAAACTGAAAATAGCCTTTTATGTGTATTGCCTAATAATTAACAAGCTTAAAATCAGTAGGCAAAATGATTAGGGCCTTTCTTATGGGTTACAAAATAAAGACTGCATATCTCATGTGTTCTGATATTGCCTAGACATCATGTCTTGGAATACTTTTTAATAATATTACCCTTATTTGTGTTTGAGACCTGCTGTTTACATGCATTATCTGTGGATCTGAATCTGAGCCTCTTATATGATATTTCATTCTTTTACATGTTGAAATACTATATGTTTTTTCTTGTTGCCTTAGTATTTTTCCTTTAAACTTTAGGGGTCTACCTAGAGCTGCCTATAGGTAGGGGTCCAAAATTTCTCTTGGACCACTATGAAAGACGGGTAACAACACGTAATAGAGATCACCAACTAACACATCCTTTAATAATCGCTAAAGTGTAGGAAGGGTAGATATGGGGTATGATGACTACGCGCTAATGCCATGTGTAGCCTCTCATTGAGGAGTATTTACGGGACATTGTATGGGGTGATCCTGTAGGCTAACCAACCTAGGACCCCTTATTTACCCAAAATTCCTCTTGTTTAAAACTTTGTTATATATGTACACAACTTGTTCAAATCCTTTGTCTTACTATTTGAGTCATATAATGTACAACGTACTTTACATGCGATTTTGTTAATGGAATAGTTCACAAGTATAAGTTCAACCTAGACCCGTCGTTATGGACCGAGAGGGGTTCATAACACCTTTCCCTAGAGGTTATTTTGAGCCCTCACCCTAAATTTTTTGTAATGCAAACCAATCCAAGAGTTAATCGCTCTAGGTGCCCTAACGCACCATAATCCATAAGGTAGCAACTCTTTAAATACCGAATTCTCAAAAGGAAATGAGTTATTATCCCCTCCCCCCTGAATGTCGAAACCCCGACCTCTGTATATGAAGGTAAAAAGGAGTGAGACAATGCTCTTTAAAGAATTCGGTGGAGGGAGTCTAGAAATTACATCAACCTTTACTCTATCAAATTTAATCCATGTGCAGTAACATTGTGGCCTAGAATAATTCCCTTTTCACCATGAAGTGACACTTTTCCCCGTTAAGGACCAGGTAGCTTCGCAATTTTTTAGCACTAATTCCATGTTCTTCAGGCAATCGTCAAAATCATCACCAAATAGATTAAAGATATACATATGCACCTCTTAAATGTGGCTGGTTCATTACACAACCCAAATGACATCCTCTTGTTAGAAAAATACCTGAAGGACAAGTGAAAGTAGTCTTCTAAACATCTTCTAGGCAATGGGTATCTTATTGTAGCTTGAGTACCCATCCAAGAAACAGTAACAACCATGTCTAGACACTTTCTCGAGCTAATCAATAAAATAGTGGGAAATGGGAAGTGCTCTTTTCTTGTTGCACCATAATAAATTCTACAGGGAATAAAAACCTGTCCACCCGTACTAGAATATCCTTACTGATTCCCTCACGCAAGATGGTGATATGGTTAGCCAGTTATATGGACACCTCCTTATTCACTTCTATGTGCACCATAATAAATTTTACAGGGAATAAAAACCTGTCCACCCGTACTAGAATATCCTTAATGATTCCCTCACGCAAGATGGTAATATAGTTAGACAGTTATAGGGACACTGATATGGATTTTATAAATCCTATCTCACCTTTATGTTTCCTGAACACAGATAAAGGTATTAAATTTATAGATGCACCAGAGTCATATAGAGCCTTGTCCAATTTCTTACTCCCCAACGACTATAGTAGGGTGAAACTTCTTGGGTCCCCACTTTTAAGTAATTTAATTTTGTAATATGGCACTGCAGTTGGCATTCACCACTATTGTCTTATCTAACTTCCTCTGGCTGGATAATATTTCCTCAAAGAACTTAGAATAGGCATGCATTTGATTGTGGACCTCTCTGAAGGAAATGTTCATATATAGTTTTTTGAGCATCTCCAAGAACCGACCAAAGCACTTGTCTAATTTTTTCCACTTCATCTTTTGAGGGAAAGGTAGAGTTGGCATGTGTCTTATCTTTTCAATCTCCATTCGCACCCCACCTCTCTCACCATTTTGTTATTCAATGTTTTGCTCCTCCAATGTATCAGTCTGTCTACTTACCACTTCAGGTTTAGTTTTCACAACTGGATCAACCAATGTTTTGCCACTTCTCATAAATACAACCTTTATTGTTTCCTTCAGGTTCTTTTCAATATCAGAGGGTAAAGTCCCAGGAACCCTCTCAAATAACATGTTGACAATTTGACCCATTTGTCTTTCTATATTTCAAATAGTTGAACTATGAGTATCGAACCTCTCTTCAGATTTGTTTATAAAAGCCTTCATGAGATCTTCCATAGTAGACCGATTTGAATATTATGGCTAGTATTACTGGTACTGCTACCTTGACTGGTTTTGAAAACATGGAGATCCTTGACCCCAAGGTCTTCGATTATTTTTCTACCACAAGTTTAAACTCCCACTAGATGAACTCCAAGAAAAACCCCTATGTATTTGTCTCATAGCATTGAAGTTGTTTCTACCGTGGTAGTTTCCTCTATCATAGTTCCCACAACGTTAAATTCCTTGGCTTAAGCTTAGCACTTATGATTAGGGTGTCCTATTCCACAAAAGTCACATGCTACTTGCGGCTCACTCTGTTCCTTAGGGAAGGTCAAGTTTCTTAACTCTTTGGCCATGTTGTCTAGTAAGACTTGCATTAATGTATTAGAGTCCACCTGGTGAACCATATCTGATTTTCTTATGTCATTAATCTTAGAGGGCCATTGGTTAGCATCCTTAGATAATTTATTAAGGACAAAGACAATCTCCTACAAGGTTTTCTTCATTAGTGAACCTCCAACTGCATTACTCAGAGTTCATCGCGAGGAGGGTGTCAGTCCATCCTAAAAGTCATGGAGTTGCATCCATATTTCAATTCTATTATGCTTACACCTTCTCACTATATCGTTGAATATTTCCCAAGTATGATAAACCGTTTCACTATCCTTTTGGCAGAAGATATGGATTTTCCTTCTAAATTCCCCTATTTTTGCATATGAGAAGTGCTTGTCACGAAACATTTTTGTCATATCTTCGCATGCCTTGATCGACCCAGTTGTTAGGGTTGGGTACTCCCGTAAGTAGAATATATCTTTTGGCACTCCATTGTAGTGGAAGGTGTTAATTATTTCCTCGAAGTCCATCAAGTGAGTGTTAGGATCTTCATTCACCTTCCCTCCAAAGACACAATTGTTCTGGATGATTTGAAGCAAGCATGTTTTAACTCAAACATATTTTCTTCTACGGATGGAGGCCTAACACTTAATAATCCTTGATTATAGTCTTGTTTGGCAAAGTCATCCAATGATGTGCCTCCTTATGAATTCAGCTGATAATTAGTTTATACTTGAAGTTATGGTTTCTTTGTCCATTAAATGTTAATTTCAGTAAATAATCCAATTGAAGCACGATGAGAAATTGCAACGAATAAACTGATGGCTTTTGTCTAATAGGTAACTTCTCATAATGTTTTTCCTATTTTCTTGTTTGATTAATAACTCAAGAGGCTCTTTTTATTACCTTGTTGAATCACTAATTTAAACTAGAGTATAGGAACAAATACAACAACAACAACAATAACAATAGCAACCCAGTGTAAGATAATATAAATTAGAGCATAAAATGCAAAAAAATCAATATAAAGCACCTCTTTTGATTAACCAAAATAATAAGAAACTTCACAATACGAATTAAAGCTCCATCAATTAATTCAAGCAATGTCAACAATCGAATCCCTAATCAAATTATCAATACATTATATATGTCAACACCCTAAGGAAAATTATTCCATAGCAATGGAAAAATTCATCTCAATAAGGTTTAAAGCCATAGAAATTCACAATGCGAATGGTAATAAGATATGATAAAGTCATGTGTCTTCTTTCCTTAGTTACTTCTCCAATCGTTCATAGGTTAAAAGTCCCTTAAAAATACTGTTTTGGTGTATTTATACCATGTAAAAATGGGTCTAAGAAGAATTACCCTTTCCAAGTTGAAGTGGGAAATTACTCTAAGAAAAATGGGCAGGCGTGGCGCACCTAGTGTTCGTCCCATGTGCCCCGCCAATAGCAATTATCAGAGGGCTTCTACTTTCAGTAGGGATCTCCACTTGCGTTGCCGCGTTTCACCATCCGGCGCAACAATGATTTTTTATCAGAGTGATATTTTCTTATACTTTTTGATATTCATACTTGGTCTAAGAAAAATGGGCAGGCGTGGCGCATCTAGTGTCGTCCCATGTGCCTCGCCAGTGGAAATTATCAGAGCGTTGCTACTTTCAATAGGGATCTCCACTTGCATTTCCGCATTGCACCACATGGCAGGGTAGTGCTTTTTTCTCAAAATGATATTTTCTTCTACTTTTTGGTATTCATACTTGGTCCTCGACCCCCCGGATATAATTTCAGTTTAGTTCCTTAGACTTTTACTTAGAATTCAAAGATCCAACTTGTTCGATTCTGCTCCAAATTATCTTTTTAACTTGGAATATATTCCTACAAGTCATAAAATATGTAATAAGTGCAAATCACCATTATTTAATTACAAGTACATGTTAAATACGGTAAAAACATAGGTTACTAGCATTTCATCAATAATTGAACCAAGATCTTAGCTTTATTATTTGGGCTTGTTTTCTATGGATTTTATTGATATTATTAAAAAAATTTAGATTCAAGGCATCTAGAGGTTTATTTGCATGGAAAAGGCTTCTTAGAGTATTGACTTAGCTTATTTGAAGTAAGTATCTTGTCTAATTTTGTGTGGGAAAATTATTCCTTAGGATTTGGTCTGATTTGAATTATATATGCTATGGGAAATAACATGTGCATAAGGTGTCGAGAGTGTACACATGAGTATGTATGGTAATTGACCGGATTAGACCTTAGGATATTAATATTCCTTGAATTGGGGTTGTTTGTTATGTGAAATATGATTTGCTGTTGTTCACTTTCCGTACACTTATGTTATTATTATGATTTTTGTAGATATTGTTATTAATCCATGGGCTATATCTAGTTGTGACTTTGATATTGTTGTTTTGGTGAAATTGTGGCACTTGGGCACGTGTTGTGCGGGTTGATTGTTGTGTTATGAATGATATGCACATGGGAGTGCATAAAGGTGACATTTCATTGTTACCATTCATGTGAAGAGATAAACGTGGCTATTTATGTTAATGCATTGACATAAGGGTGGTATTCCGTCGGTAATGTGCATGCGGCAAATTAAAGGTGGATTGTCGGGGTGAACGATATTATACCCCATATTTTTATACATAAAAGTATGTCAAAAATCAACTGATGTAAGCTCAAACAAGAGATAATCGTTGAAAGTCTAAGGAAATAAGTTTCCTCAAAAGACGGCATGTTCGTTGAAAGTCTAATATATTGTTTTTTTACTGTTGAAAAACCTGACTTAGTGTATATCTGATGCACACAACAGAGGAAAAACACATAAGATCCCCTAAGGATTCTAGTGGTCGGCACAAGGCCCCAAACACGGCAATAACCTCAATTCACAATGATAAAGTATGCGTCTCAATCGCCAATATAGTAGAAATTAACACTCGAGATGGACTAAGTCACAATGCCTAACAGTAAATGACCCCGCATTCATCGTGGAATGCATGTCATGCCTCAATATAGCGTTACGATGTGAAAGTTTGGGGTTTCAAACCCTTAGAGCAGCATTTACATCCATTACTCACCTCTAGCCGGCCAAAAACTAGCTCGCAATGCGCTTGCCTCTTGAATCACCTCCTCGCACGTCGAATCTGGCCAAAACCAAACGAATACATTACAGTTGGCTTAGGGAATATAACCCAATCGAAAAGACTCGAAAAATGTTAAAAACCACGAAATTTGTAAAACTCGAGCCCCGGGTCCATTTCTCGAAATCTAGAAAATTTTACATCAATAGGATCTTTTTCTCGCCATGAGTTTATACATATCAAGTTCATAAGAATCGGAGTCCATTTGCCCCCTCAAATCATCAATTTTAGCTCTCTTAAGTTTCAACTCCTAACCTCCATTTTTAACCTTTAATTCCTTGGGTTTTCAGTGTTAATCCATGTTTATATACCATAATATCATAATGTAATTCCAAGAATACATACCTGATGATAGCCCTTGAAACCCTCTTCAAAAATCGCTCATAACCCTTTTGGTTCGAAGTCCAAAATGTTTGTTCTTTCAAAATTTGCGAAGAAGACTTAACTTAAATCTGCCCAAGCCTTTTCGCTTCTACGTTCCAATTACCACTTATGCGGTCATCGCTTTTGCAGTTCTCCAACCGCTTCTGCAGTTTCTCCCAAAAATGCCCAGATCTCTTCTGTGGTCCAAATTCGCAACTGCGATCTCTGGTTTGCAGAAACCACTCTGCTTCTACGAAAACTTCCCAGGCCCTCAAGGACTAATTTGCGACCACCTAGACGCATCTGCGGAACCTCCTATGCAAACCTTTTTTTGTAGATGCGGAAATGGCAAAACCAGCAAACTTAAATCATGCAATAAACTCTAAACTCTCCGTTTAACCATCCGAATTCACCCCGAGGCCCCCGTGACCTCATCCAAAATCACACACATGATCTTTTACCCTATCCAAACTAGTTCGAACCATCAAAATATTATTGTTAACACCAAAATCCTCAAGTTTCACCAGATCAAAGCCTAAGTTTATCAAATTCTTCCAAAACTCACATTCGATCAAAAACTCAACCTTAACATCTCCGATTCAACTAACATTTTGCGCACACATCACCTAACGAAGCTACTACAACTCTCAAAATGCCATTCCGACCCTCGGATCAAAATCTCACCTATCAACCAGATATCGCAAAAATGCTAACTTAGGCAATTCAAGCCTAATTCTACACCGAGCTTCCAAATTTACTTCTAATTGCTCTCCTAAGACTTAAATTATCCCCCGAAACTAACCGGATCATCGAAAAAATCATTCCGAGCCCTCTAACTCACAAGTCAACTCCCGGTTGACTATTACAAACCAAACCTTCCTTAAAGAGACTAATTATCTCATCTCTTACCAAACTCTAACCGAATCACTTCAAACTCACCAAACACATATAATGAAACATGTAGAAGCATAAAACGGAAAACGGGATGGAAACACATGAGGCGACGGGTCGGATCATCACAACTCTACTCCTATTCTCTCAAGCTAAGGTTAGACCAAACACTTACCTCGATCCATTAAATTCAACTCAAGCCTCAACTATGGCTTTACCCCTCGATTCCACCAAAAATCTGCTCAAATCTCGTCATAGGTTACTTAATTACATCAATAAATGCTAAATGAAACAATTTGAATGCATGATAATGAATTTCCCAAGTTTTGCCCAAAAAGTCAAAATATGCCCCCAGGACCGCGTGGTCAAAACCCGAAGTTCGAAAAAAAATCCGGTTACCCATTCCCGCAGGAATCCATATATATGATTTGTTTTGAAATCGAACCTCCAATTGAGGTCAAAAATCCCCAATTTTAGAAAAAAACCTAAGTTCTACCCAAAACCCCCCAATTTTACCCATGGAAGTCTTTGATTTTTAGTTGAAAACATGTTAAATGACGTTGATATTTGAAAGAAATGAGTAAAAACTAACTTAAAATTGAATTGGAGAAGAAAGAATTCTTGTAAAATTGCCTACAAGTATTTTGGGGTTCAAATTCGGCTAAGTATGAAAAATGCAGGTTATAGATATGGGAATTGCGAACTGGGGTTCGCAATTGCAAACCCCGACCTTTGTTGGCTTGGGATCTGAGAAGCTGAGTTCTTAATTGCAAACTCTTAGGAAATCTTGGCATCTTTGCATTTGCGAACATTTAGTCGCATTTGCAACCTCAGAGTATTTAGGGGAAGTTCGCATTTGCTCGTCCGTATTTGCTATCGGGCCTGCCCAGGGCCCATCTTCACATTTGCGATGAATTGCTCACATTTGCGAGCTCGCATTTGCGATGTTGGCTTCACAAATACGAAACCTGCAGTTCTGAGATACCATATTTTCTTGCAAGGTTCAAAATGCACTTCGATACCTATCCAAAACTCACCCGAGTCCTCGGTGCTCCAATCCAAGCATGCACACAACCTCAATAAAATCCTTCAGACTTATCCGTGTGATCAACTCGCCAATATAACATGATATACATTGAATTAAGCCCCAAAATTCATGATTTCCTCCAAATTTTAATATAACATAAAATTTCATTTTTAAGTTTGAATCACGTCAAATAACGTCCGTTTTCAATCAAACTTTACAGGAAGTGCTTAAACCATTTATAAGACTTGTACTCGATGCCGGAACAAAAATACGGGCCTGATACTATCATCTTCTAATCAAATTTCATTTCCAATTTCCTTAAATATTTTCAGAAAACAATTTAACATAAAGATTAATTTCTCGAGCTTAGGACCTCGGAATTCGATTCCCGGCATACGCCCATGTCCTATATTTTGCTACGAACCCTCAATGGCCGTAAAATCACGGTTCCGGGTCTGGTTACCCAAAATATTGATCAAAGTTATTTATTCACTTTAACATCAAAACTTAGCATTTTTCTCATAGAATTCATATTTAAGCTTTTCGGCTACGCACTCGGACTGTGCACCCAAATTGAGAAAACTCTAAATGAGGTTTTCAAGACCTTAGAGACATAGAATTTAATTAGAAATAGGTGATGGTCATTTGGGTCATCACATTGTCCACCTCTGAAACAACTATTCGTCCTCGAACAGACAAAAGAAAGAAGTACCTGAGTCGGGGAATAGGTGGGGATAACGGCTCCGCATATCAGACCCGGACTCCCAGGTCGATGCCTTAAGAGGATGACCTTTCCACTAAACACGAACATAAGGGCAACTCATGTGAGGAACCTGCCGGTCTAGAATTGCCACCGGCTCCTTCTCATAAGACAAGTCCTTGTACAACTGGACGGTGCTGAAATCTAACACGTGGGATGGATCGCCGTGATATTTCTGAAGCACGGGCACATGAAAAATTGGTTGCACGGATGATAATCTAGGAGGCAATGCAAGTCTATAAGCCACCTCTTCCACTCGATCAAGAATCTAAAACGGACCAATGAACCTAGGGCCAAGCTTGCCCTTCTTCCCAAATCTCATCATGTCTTTCATAAGCAACACTCGGAGCAATACCTGCTCACCAACCATGAAAGTTACATCTCGAACCTTACAATTTGCATAGCTCTTTTGCCTAGACTGAGCTGTATAAAGCCTATCCTGAGTGATCCTGACCTTGTCCAAGGCCTCCTGAACCAAATCTGTACCCAACAACCGAGCCTCTCCTGACTCAAACAATCTAACCGGAGATCGACACCGCCTACCATATAAAGACTCATAAGGAGCCATCTGGATACTCGACTGATAGCTATTATTGTAGGAAAATTCTTCTAATGGAAAGAACTGATCTCATTAACCTCCAAAGTCAACAACACAAGCTCAGAGTGTATCCTCCAATATTTGAATAGTCCGCTCGGACTACCTGTCCGTCTGAGGATGAAATGTTGTACTCAACTCAACCTGGGTGCCTAATTCTCGATGAACTAGGGTTGTGCACCGATCAGATCAGATCGGATTTAGCACATTCGGATTCAAATTTTGGATTTTGGATTCTAGAAAACGCAATCCGAATCTGATCTGAATTATATCAGAACGGATTTGAATTTTAAAGTTTGCATCGGATCGGATTTTGGAGTGTATTATCCCTCAAAGTTGCAAACTAATATGTATATTTTCTTTGTAAAAGAGGCAATACATTCAAAAAGTTTATATTTATGCAATTATGAGAGTGTTATGGTGTCAATATAGCTAAATCTAGCACTTGTAAAAGTAATAACCTGGAGGAAGATGTAAAGGAAGTTCTGACTATCCGAAATTAAAGTGTAGTATTTATACAATGCCTAATAATTTCAAGTTCCATATTGGATCGGATTAAAATATACAAATCCGAATCCAATCCGAAATTCAAAATTTTAATAAAGACAATCGAAAATCCGATCCAATCCAAAATTGAATGGATCGATTCGGATTTCAGATATTCGATTCGAATGAACATCCCTACGCTGAACTACTCTCTAGAAATGCGAGGTAAAATGCATACCTCGGTCCGAAATGATAGATACAGGCAAACCATGAAGGCAACAACCTTCCGGATATAAATCTCGGCAAACCTCTCGAATGAATAGGAGACTTCCATGGGAATAAAATGCGCTGACTTGGTCAGCCTATCAATAATGACACAAACTGCATCGAACTTCTTCTGAGTCAACGGAGACCAGTAACAAAGTCCATATTAATCCTATCCCACTTTCACTCGGGAAGCTCAATCCTCTAAAATAATCTACCAGGCCTCTTATGCTCATACGTAACATTGTGATAGTACAAACACCATGCCACATATGCCACAATATCCTTCTTCATTCTACGCCACCAATATTGATGCCGTAAATCCTGATACATCTTCGCGACGCCCAAATGAATAGAATACTAGGAGATATGGGCCTTCTCTAGAATCAACTCTTGAAGCCCATCAACATTAGGCCCACAAACTCGTCCCTGCAATCTCAAAACTCCATCATCATCTAAGGTAACCTGCTTGGCACCTCCATGTTGCATCGTGTCTCCAAGGACAGACAAATGGGGATCATCAAACTGTCGATCACGGATACGCTCCAATAATGAAGAACGAGCGATCGTGCAAGCTAACACCCGACTAGGCTCACAAATATCTAACCTCATGAATCGATTGGTCAAGGCTTGAACATCCAAAGCAAGCGGCCTCTGACTTACCAAAATATAAGCAAGACTGGCCATACTAGTTGACTTCCTACTAAAAGCATCGGCCACCACATTGGCCATCCCCGGGTGATATAAAATGGTGATATCATAATCCTTAAACAACTCCAACCACCTCATCTGCCTCAAATTCAACTCCTTTTGGTTGAACGGGTACTAAAGGATCTTGTAGTTATTGAACACTTCACATGCCATGCTATACAAATAGTGCCTCCAAATCTTCAATGCGTGAACATGGCTTCCAAGTCTAGATCATGAACCATATAATTCTTCTCATGGATCTTCAATTGCCTCGAAGCATAGGCAATTACCTTGTCATCCTGCATCAACACTGTATCAAGCCTAATACAGGAAGCATCACAATAGATTGTATAGGTCTCTAAACTTGTGGCAAAAACAATACATGTGCCGTAGTCAGAGCTTTCATGAGCTTCTGAAAGCTTGCCTCAACTCGTTCGACCATCTGAACTGGGCACCCTTCTTGGTCAACCTGGTCATTAAGGATGCAATAGATGAGAACCCTTCCAAGAACAGGTGATAGTAGCCTACCAATCCCAAGAAACTCCAAATCTCTGTAGCTGATGCGGGTCTAGGCTAGTCCTTGACTGCCTCAATCTTTTTTGGATTAACCTGAATACCCTCTGCTTATACAACATGACCCAGGAATGCAACTGAACTCAACCAAAACTCACACTTTAAAAAATTTTCATGTAGCTGACTATCCTTCAGAGTCTGAAGAACCACTCTGAGATATTGCTCATGATCCTTCTGGCTGCAGGAGTATATCAGAATATCATTAATACAGACAATCACGAACAAGTCCAAATAAGGCCTAAACACTCGGTTCATTAACACCATGAATGTTGTTGGGGCATTGGTAAACCCAGATTACATGACCAAGAACTTGTAATGCCCGTATCGAGTGCGGAAAGCTATCATAAGGATATCGGATGCCCTAATTCACAACTGATGGTAGCCAGATCTCAAGTCTATCTTTGAAAATACATTGGCACCCTGAAGCTGGTCAAACAAATCGCCAATCCTCAACAGTGGATACTAATTCTTGATTGTAACTTTATTTAATTGTGGGTAGTCAATGCATATCCTCATCAAACCATCCTTTTTATTCAAAATCAACGTCGGATCACCCAAAGGCAAAATATTGGGTCTAATGAATCCATTCTCAAGAAAATCCCGCAACTGATCCTTTAACCCTTTCAACTCTGGCGCGGCCATGCGATACGATGGGATAAAAATAGGCTGAGTACCCGGAGCCAGATCAATGCAAAAGTCGATATCCCTGTCGGGTGACATACATGGCAGGTTTGAAGGAAAGACCTCAGGAAACTCATGAACCATGGGTACCGAATCAATAGAGGGAACCTCAGCACTAGAATTGCGCACATATGCCAAATAAGCCAAACATCCCTTCCCGACCATATGAAGAGCCTTCACATACGAAATAACATTGCGGGTAGAGCGACCAGGAGCCCCTCTCCACTCTAATCAGGGCAAAAGCTAAGGTCACGGTCTTGGCATGGAAATCCAAGATAGCATGGTACGGGGATAACCAATCCATCCCCAATATGACATCGAAGTCGACCATGTCTAAAAGCATCAAATCAACACGGGTCTCAAGACCCCCAAACACTACAATTCAAGAATAATGAACTTGGTCGACCATAACAGAATCACCCACCGGTGTAGACACATAAACATGAATACTCAATGAATCACTAGGCATGACCAGGTACGGTGCAAAATAAGATGACGCATACGAATAGGTAGACCCTGGGTCATATAGTACTAAAGCATCCCTATCACAAACCATAATAGTATCTATAATGACTGCATCTGAAGACTCAACCTCTGGCATGGCTGGGAGAGCATAACTTTGGGGATGGACCCAACCACCCTGAACTGCCTCTCTGGGTCGGCCTACTGGAGGCTGGCCTCCACCTCTGGAGGCCTGAGCTCCGCCTCTATGACCTCTACCTCCACCTTTAACACCTCTGCCCCCCACCTCTAGCCAGTTGGGCAGGCTGTGGAACACCTGGTGCCTGTACCATGGCACGAGAACCCTGATTCTGCGAACTACTTTGTGCTCGAGGGCAAAATCTGGCAATGTGATCCAGATCACCACAAGTGTAATAAGACCACGGTTGCTGAGGGAAAAAAGACTGACCTTGTCAACCTAAATAACCACCATGGCAGCTCTGAAGTGGTGGTGCATTGATGAGAGCTGGTGGTCAACTATAGTGTTGCTGATCAGAATAGTGCGTATGGGAACCATGACCACCTAACGTTCCACGAGAAACCTGGAAAGCTGACTGAAAGGGCCTAGGAGGATGGCCTCTACCATAAGAGTCTCTACCTCCAGAAGAGGGTACCAGTAAAGCTGCCTGAATTATGGGACCTTTTATCCGACCCATGACCACCTCCTGTGTCAGAACCATCTCAAATCTACGAGCCACATTGGCAGCCTCCTAAAAAGTGATCTCACTCTCGGCCTCCTTGTCCATCTGGAGAAGAATCGGCTAGATAAGACCATAAATAAACCCCATCACCCTCTCTCTTTCTTTCTCTTTCTCTCTCTCTCTCTCTCTCAGTGGGGAGTATAACAAATGCATGGCGAGAAAGATCAATGAACCTGGTCTGATACTGGGTGACCGTCATGGAGCCTTGTTGAAGGCGCTCAATTTGCCTTCGAAAGGCCTCTCGCTTAGTCATGGAGAGAAACTTCTCCAGAAACAATGTTGTGAACTACTCCCACGTCAAAGAAGGCGAACCTATTGGTTTGGCTAACCAATAATCCCTCCACCAAGTCTTAGCGGATCCAGACAATCGAAAGGTAGCAAAATTAACTCCATTGGTCTCAACGATCCTCATGCTTCGAAGAACCTCATGGCAACTATCCAGATAATTCTGGGTATCCTCCATGGCTGTACCACTGAATGTAGAAGTGAAGAGCTTGGTAAATCTATCCAGCCTCTACAAAGCATCGGCGGACATAGCCGCTCCATTGCTGGTCTGGGCCATTGTACCAGGCTGAACCTCCATAGCTGGCTGAACCACTGGAACGTGAACCTAGGATGGTACCTACTCCGGAGTATGTGTAGCAAGATTCTGAACCCTTCCTTCAGCCTAGGAAGTGGCTGGTAGTGCTGTATTGTGTCCCGGGCTCGGGCCTAAACGGGCTTTGTGGTCCGGACTTCGCGGGCCTGGGCTTTGTGGGCCTAGGTTTTGGAGGTCCCGGGCTTCGTGGGCTCAATTGGTGAGACCAGCCCGTGACGGACCTAAGCCCATGTGATCCTGGTCTTAGCGGGCCGGGTTTCGTGGGCCTAGCGGGCTTTTTGTAAAAAAAAGGCAATATCTTGTATAGTAGTTATTAGTATAGTATATAATATACTAGTATAGAATATATTTATATAGTATACTAGATATTAGTATAGTATATATAATATATATTTAATTGTATATTGTATTGTAGTAATTAGTATATATTGTATGTTATGTATATATATATTCCCTTATATATTTTCTTGTAGTATATATTGTATGTTATGTATATATATATTCCCTTATATATTTTCTTGTAGTATATATTGTATGTTATGTATATATATTCTATTATATATTTTCTTGTAGTATATATATTGTGTCTTATGTATACATATTATAACTTATATAGTTATATATTTTGTTGTAGTATATATATTGTATCTCTTATGTATATATATTCTCTTATATATATTGTATCTTATGTATATATGTTATTACTTATATATTTTCTTGTAGTTTAGGTTGTATGTTATGCATATATATTCTCGTATATATTTTCTTGTAGTATATATTGTATGTTATGTGTGTGTGTGTGTATATATATATATATATATATATATATATATATATATATATATATTGTAGCTTATAAATAATTCGAAGCAAAGACAAAAAAATATTGAGAAAAAAGATATTCAAGGGTATGTCTTATAATTTTTATTACCAAAAATGGCATATCTTTCTTAGTCTTCCTTCCCCCAATGGAATGAGAACAACAAAGTACTAATACCACCATTAAAAGAAAAAAAAACTAAAAGAAGATGTGCCAAAGTACAAGTTACATCATAATCTACATTGTATCTCTAACAAATCTCATAAATCCGTCAAGGTTGGGAGGAGGTTGTGTTGGTGGTGGTGGAAAAGAAGCTTGTTCATCACCACTTCCAGTCGAAGCCGAATCCTCCGCAAGTTCCAATATCATTTCTTCATAAGCTTCATCTATCGTCGGTTGTGATTCTGCAATTCCAAAGTTTCTTCTTTCCGCGCGGATCCAATCTCTACAAAGTACCGAGTTTTCCATGCTATCCCTCATCGACGCTCTATGATCACCTATTTGCAGTCTTGCTTGTCTGAAAGCGTCCTCCGATGCAACAATTGAAGCTTGAATTGATAAAATATCCCTAGCCACCCTTGCAAGAACCGGAAAATATTTTTCCCTTGACTTCCACCATTCCAAAAGATCAACAGAGCCGTCTGGATTCTTCATTTCAAGTCCCTGAGACAAATAAACTTGAAGCTCATTTAGATGTGAAGTTTCATCATAATTATCACCTTGAGAACCCCGGAACCCCGTCCAAGATTTAAGAGTTGTTAAGCCCGCAGCTCTTTTAGACGATTGTAAGCTAGACAAAGTAGGGGTTGGAATATTTGGCCTAGCATGCTCTAAGGCAAGTTGATAAGCTTCATAAATTGTTTGAGCATTAATTTTAATTGATGCTTTTGCATCTGCAGGTGTAGCAACTTCCTCGTTAGAAAGATCTAAAGCCTTATAAATATTTGAATACCAAAAATGAGGACCTCCCAATTTCATTGTAGGATTTAACATTGCAGCAACACCAAAAATAGGAGGATAGGAAATAAATATTTTTTATATTTTTGTTTAATTTCATTTATAGAAAGTTCATAAATATCCCACCCTCGCCAAGTTCAACAAACAAATCAGCTAGTGCGGTAATATAAACTAAACAGTTTGAAATAGTAGGATAATATTGCCCAGAAAATGCATTTGTAGCAACTTGAAAATATTCTAAAAAATCTAAAAGCATTTTAGCATTCATCCAATCTTGGGTAGTAAGCATTTCATCATCATCCTCACCACCTACCCGAGAATTAAACATTGCATTAATTGGGTTTCTATATTCATATGCAACTACTAAACTTTCGTACATACAATTCCATCTAGTCGGGCAAGGATTAGGAACCTTTCTTTCTCTAAGATCATATTCATCACATTTTTTAAAATACTCTCTAAGTCTAGTTCTGCGGTTTGAATAAAAAAAGCCAATTAAGAGCCATTCGAACCTTTTCAATTTCTATCTTTAAAATTCGCATACCATCACCGACTATTAAATGATAAATATGACAAATACATCTAAAATGGAAAATATTAGTAAATGCATGATTTAGTGTTTTTGTAAGCATGCCTATAGCACTAGTGTTACTAGAAGCACTATCTATAAAAATTGCCATTATTTTACCGCTAAAGAAAAAATATATACAAATATCTGAAACAATGTTAGCTATAAACTTACCTGTGTGACGTGAATTAATTATTCTATACGCAATTATACATTTTTGCATTGTCCAGCCCTCATCTATCCAATGACTTGTAACAGTTAGATAATCACAATCATTACCACTTCTACCAATATCAGTAGTAATAGAAATCATATTAGGTATATGTGTAAATAAATAGCGCAAATATTATTCATATTCATGCTTGAATTTATAAATATCGGCCTTAACTGTTGCGCGAGGCCAACCTTTATAAGTTGGATTAAAAACTCTTCTAATATAATGAACCCAATTAGGATTAGAAGCAAAAGTATACGGTAAGCACATAACAGTAATCATCTTTGCTAATTCTTCACGATCTCTATTTGGATCGTAATATAAAATACCTCCGGCGACAGTGTTAATTCCTGGTTGAACTAGATTTGAACCTGTACTAGGGTTAACCGTAGAATCTACACTTGTCCCCTCTTGCTGGGCTTGCATTTGCAAAAATCTAGCCTTATCTCTAGGGTGTGTTTTTATGTGCTAGTCAAACTACCCGTGTCGCTACGGTCTCCAGTAAATTTATGAACCAGTAATTTCCCACAAGTTTTACACTTAGCCTTATTTAGTTCTCTTACTTGAGTAAAAAAATTCCAAACTAATGATGTTTTTTGACGTTTATCAGGTTGTCTATTAAAATTTGGAGCTCTACAGGTGGGTCGGCCGGTGCATTACTTGAGTTATTAACAGGACTAGTAGGTGTATCATCTAAATCTGGTGTTTGGGCTTCATAATCATCATCATCATCATCATCCTCATTTTCCTCTAAGATCGGTTCATTAGGATAAAGAGCATTCATAATTTCATCATCTAATCTATCACCTACTGCAACGTCATGTAGAAATTCACTATCGGTAAATTAAAAACAAGGGTGATCACTATCAAGCATTACGGGAGGAGGAGGAACACGTCTAGGTTGGCGACTACTTTCAACTTGCTTATCTTTTCTAGGTCGGGGAGCCGGGGGAAGGGTAGTACTATGGCTACTACTTTTACAGGTTTTACCTTTTCCTTTACCAAATATTTTTTTCAAAGAAAATGCCATATTAATTATAATTATACAAACTAAACCACATAAAAATATATTATTAAAATGTAAGAGTTGAAATGAGTTTACCGGATTGCCGAACAACTTCTTGAAAATTGAAAATCGTTGAACACATGAAAACTTCAATTCAACAACTTCACAATTTTTCACGAATTTTCAACAATAAATTAAGCAATTGTAGTAGAAAAATTGAGAGAGATTGAGAGAAATGGTGAATAAAAATGAAAGAATGAGGGGGTATTTATAGTTGAGAAATGGGTAAAACTGTAATTATATAAAGTTTGGGGTTAAATTAAAGTTTGGAGGCCAAATGACCATTTTTTAAACCACCAAACGGTCAAATAGTAGCCCAAACGACTACTTTTTCAAATATGTCCGTTGGTGATTTTTAAAACCAAAAAAAATTAAAAATATAGTCGTTGGGCCCGTTTAGGCCCGCCGGGCCTGCCAAGACCGGCCCAGGCCCGGCTGACGGTCCCGTGCCTAACGGTCCCAGGCTCACTGGCTAAATAATGCGGACCGGCCTGTCACGACCTAAAAGTTACACCATGCTGAGGACCACTAGGACCGGCCCACCAGGCCCGTTAGGCCCGCCAAGACCGCGGGCCCAGTCCGGTCCGGTTGAGGCTCGGGCCACAATACAATCCTAAATCAAAGTTAAGTTCTTGTCAAGGTCTGAACAAAATTTGATTTAGGGCAGTAAAAACAGTAGGTTTCAGAGGTATTTTGGGAATGAAAAGTGGGCAAATTTGACTAAGTTAATGGCCTGTTAATCAAGCCTTAAGATGTGCCTTAAATTAAGGAAGAAGTTAAGAGAAAAAGCACATCTTGATTAAGTTTTTCAAAAAGATAGGCAGACTTTTGGTATTTTGGGTGTTGGGGTAGTTAAGTTTTTCAAAGGGGGCAAATTTTTGAGACTTTTAGTTAAAATGGGCAAATCTTGAATTTTTTTTTGCTCGGAGGGTAAGTCTTTCGTAATAGAAAGAAGTCTATTTGGTACTATAAATGAGGAGTCATTTTGACACTTTAAAGGGAGAACTTAAGAGTGAATGAAGAAGAACTTAAACAAAAGTCCTGGGATATAGAGTTGAATAGGCTTGATTTATGTCAAATAATCTTCAGAGAAATTGAGGGATATAGGCTGGAATTCTTACTCTAAGAGTTTCAGTTAGTTGGAGTGATAAAAGGCTAACCTCGTACCAAAAAGAGTTTCAGCTTGTTTCTTTCTTGAGTGATAAATTAAAAGTTGTTGTCCATCTTTGATTGCCTTGTACTTATTATCTTATACTATTGAGATCCTACTGGTTGCGAAGTTCCTCTATTGGTATTCGAGCGTTGTTACTTAGAGTTTCCTGGGGATCTTTCTGTTGGTGTTTTCTGGTTGAAAATTCTTGAAGTTATTGCTGGATTTTTGCTTTGGTGTTTTGTCTGGTTTCAACTCTATTCCTGGGCTGTTTTCCTGCTTGACTTTACTGGTGGTTCTATTGTTGTTGTTGTAGCTGTATTAAGTGCTACTGATGTCACTGATCTCTCTTCTTCTTTTATTTCACCCTTCAGGTACATTTTCCTGTAACTTTTGTTGGTTGTGAAATGGATTGGAGAAAAATGAATTAACCATGAGAATTTGAACATGAAATGCATTTCAGTTCATTAGAATGATTCTGTTTATTCCTCTATAGTTTCCAATTACTCTATGTTTGTAGTTGATTGGTAATTAGTGTTAGAATCACTCTAGGTGTTAGTTTTATTTCGTCTCTCCCTGACTGCTGCAAGTATTAAATGTGCAAGCCCCATTAAACAATGGTAGAAGGTTTAATGCATGATATAGCCTAGTCTGACCCATAGTAGTTAAAAGTGTTGAATGTTTTAAGATTCATCCAGTTACAACCTTTTCACCATTTGTAGTAAGTGGACTGTATAATTATTATTCTCACAGGCTTACACTATTGTTTGAACTTCTGATTTTTAATGTTGCAATTAAGGAAGTAGTGTAAAAATGGTACTGAGTTTCAGTAGCTATTATGAGATAATTTGGTAGTTATAAAAGAGGGTCCAAAATGGTTATTAGTGCAAGCAGCCAATTCCAATAATCCCAGTCGTGTCGAGAGCTTGTTAATTAAGCTGTAATTAGAGCCAAACCAAGCCTTCGTTCTGAATTGAAGTTGTAGTGATGTTTTCATTAATAGGAAAATAAATAGGATAATAAGTTGGAATTAGAACTCAAATGACTAGCGCTTCATTAGTTTTGAAGTAGGTAAGCACTGTTTCTTCTCCATTACGAATTTTAGTAAATAATTGTGTAAACAATTGAAGCCTGGTGTAGTACTGACGATTTGGGCTTCAACAGCCCATTTGTACGAAATGAAGGCTTCAATGCCTTAAGGAGTTGGCCCAGGCCCATATTGTCCATTTATTTCGTTTATAAGGTGCAATGTTGATTGTTTGAACGAATGACTAACAATGTTCCGTTTGCCACTTATCATGTTATTGGAATTAGTCGAGTTGAGTTTGAATCATGAAAATTTGGTCACTTTATAGTCACTTCAGGATATTCTTAGAAATAAAAAGTAAGATGAGTCTCATCTAATAAAAATGTGAATTGTGGGGCCCCTATTCAATACTTTATTAAAATACTTAAAATTCGGGATGGGCCGTTTAGTGAATTCCACGGTCCTCCCAAAAGATAACAACGCGTTAGACTCTTTAGGTGCGATCTTAATAAATATTATTTCCCTAAACTCGGGTGTGCATTTATGCAACCCAAAATGTGGATTGAAGTGTGTCAATAATCATGTGTACACTGGTTATGACGTAATTCGAGGTGCTTTCACAACGTTGCAATTCTATTAAAGAAATAATAATAAACGCGGTTTAAAGTTAATAAAAGCACATAGGTTACAGCATGTATTAAAATCATATATTTAGCCATTATAACAATTTAAGCGACCGTGCTAGAACCACGGGATCCGGGGGTGCCTAACATCTTCCCTCGGGTCAACAGAATTTCTTACTTAGAATTTATGGTTCGCAGACTTCATTTGGAAAGTCGAATATTTTCCTCGAATTGGGATTAAAGATAAACCGGTGACTTGGGACACCAAAAGCCAAACCTTTCCCAAGTGGCTGACTCTGAAATACTCATTTCGAATATTGTCACTTAAGTTGAAAAAACTCCCTCGTGCATTTTATCCCTCGGGGTAAGGCGTGTAAAAAGGAGGTGTGACACTCCCTCAGTTTCAATTTATGCAAACCCATTTGATTAGGCACGAAGTTTAAGAAAAGAGAGAAGACTTTTGATCTTGTGGTGTAAAATGAACCACCTTTATTTTGTGTGGCTATAAATCAGTTTGTAAAGGTAAATTGTTTCCAAAGGGAAAGAGATCATTCTTTTTGGCACGGACTAAAAAGGAAATAGATTCACATAAATTAAAGCGGATTGAGTATAAGACTTGTATCAGGTGCCGGAACCAAAATACGGGCCCGATATCATAGTCTTCTAATCAAATTTCATTTCCAATTTCCATAAATATTTTCATAAATTATTTCACACAAAGATTTATTTCTCGGGATTGGGACCTCGGAATTCGATTCCGGGCATAAGTCCATTTCCCATATATTCCTACCGACCCTCCGTGACCGTGAAATCAGGGGTCTGGGTCCGTTTACCCAAAATATTGAGCAAAATCAAATTTATTCATTTTAATATCAAATTTTAACATTTTTATCACAGAATTCATATTCAAGCTTTTCGGCTACGCGCCCGGACTGTGCACGAAAATCAAGACAACCCTAAATGAGGTTTTTAAGGTCTCGTAAACACATAATTTAATTAGAAACAGGTGATGACTTTTTGGGTCGTCACATAACCCCATCTCCCTGTCTCTCCAGTGCCACCCCTACCCTTGTCACTGTCAACTCAACCCCTAGACATTGACCGACCACCGTCTGATGCTTTTACTCATTTCATCTTCCATATCGTTTGCCTAAATTATATATTATTACCTAATCAAGTACCAAAAAATAAGTAAACAAATTATTTATTTTCCAAAAAAAAAAAAATTTCTTCGTACCAAACATATTCTACTTATAAAAACTTTTCCCTGAAAAATCTACTACAGTAAAAGTTGGATCATTCAATCGCTTTATTTCAGCTAATAGTTTCTGCTTCTTATATGGTCGGACATCACATGTCAAGAGCTAAAAAAAAGATTAGAAAAGAAAGATTAAAAGATTCTAAAAGTCACGAGTTATTTGGTTATTAAGACCCAGATTAGAAAAAAGAAAAAAAGACTGAGACATAGAAAAAAGATTAAGCCTAACAATTTCCATATTCATATTTACTTTAGAGTTACACAGTGAAAGGCAAAACGTGTTGGCCAGCATTACATGTCTTTTTCTTTTTACCCCAATGAATAATAATGGCCCCCAATAGAAGCTGTCAATTGTCATTATTATTAACAATGCATCTGTAAGAACCTTTATCTCGAAAGAGATTAAGTAAGGCAAGTTTCTGACCATTAATTCTGTAACAAAGGAGCGTAGTGGCAGGCTCGCATAGCTAAAGCCTTCAAGTCCTATTATCGGAGAGGGACTTTTTCCATTATTTATCCTATTTCCGATCGGACCTTGCCCTTGCCAATTCCTTTTCTATCCCTATATTAGAATTAGCCCGACTTGCCATTAGAGTGTTCTTTCAGACGTTGAGAGGAAGGGACCCGCGGACACACCATCAGAGCTAGATTTAGCTTAGGATCGGTCAATTGCCCCAACCCTACAACAAACAAGTGGGAGAGGCAGGATTCGAACCTACGTAGAAAAACTTCAACAGATTTACAGTCTGCCGCTTTTGACCACTCGGCCACTCTCCCCTTCCCGGGCCGAGGCCCCCCTCAATGGGTTCTAATTCTAAGAAGGGGGGCGGCGCCCTGAATCAATCAAAAAGCTTATTGATTTAATTGAAGGGAACTAAGACGATTAGCTTAGCTAGCGTTCCGGGAGAATCTAGTCATTTAGTCAGTTCATAACTATCTCTGTAAAGCAAGGGGTAAAGCTTCTACGAAAGCTTCCCCCTCATGTAGTCGTCGGCCTTCCCCAGCCCCCCCTCGTCGCTTCTGGCGAAGCTGCGAGTTCATGAGCAAGTGAATGAAGGAGCCATGTTCCTAATCTTTTCCTTTTTCTCTCCTAAATTTATCTTTTTTCCTGCGCTTAATCCTTTAATTAATATTACTCCTGTAAAGAGACACTTTCAAAACCCGCCCTTAAACTATTAACTCTAATTTAGAGACTCTTCTTAGCTAAAATATAAAAAATAATATTAGGTAAATCGGACAGGTTAAATGGGTTAGGCTCAAATTGCCATCCCTTGAGAGTACTATTGGAGTTTAAGCTTTACTTGATAGAAGAACTAATACTAAAAAGCGAAGAAACACTTTAGAGCCCGTTTGGACATAAAAAAAATTTTATTTTTGTTTGAAAAAAATCACTTTTTTTCGAAATTAGTGTTTTGCTAAAATTTTCAATTGTCATTTGACATGGATTTTAAAATATTTCGAAATTTTGAAAACTCCACATTTCAAGTTTCTTATGTCCGAACGCCCACTTAGTCTTCTGTAGAAGAAGAGGCAAGGCAGTTTTTTCTGCTGCATCTTTCTTTTTTTGGTGGGTAAATAATCGTTTTGAGGTGAAACCAAAGCACTAATTAAGGAAAGAAATGACGGGTCGGTCATAAATTATATTGGGTCCAGATATTTTTATTTGAATTATGACATTTTAGTCATTAAATTGTGTATTTTCCAAGCAAGAATGACCTATTGAAAAACGGCTATATTCCCTAACATATTGATAATGTTTGAGATACCTTTGTATTGAGGAATAAGAAAGTAAACTATATCGTCCCCAATCGATTAAACATGTATAACCATATATATTCTGCCATACAAAGGGTAAATATTTAATCTTATATAATATTCATATTAAATTAAATAATTTAATTTTAGCAGTATTTCAAGTTATTTGGTTTGAACTTTGTACTCATTATCTGATCCAATTAATTTTTAAACGTCGATTTTTAGGTACTCAAGCCCAACTAACTGCACGAGTCATCAACGTTGGACACGTTTGCAGTCTAATTTGAATTAGAAAGAAACAACAATAAAAAGTCTAATTTGGAAAGTAGAATTGTCCAAAAGTCAAATATTAGCCAAAATTGGGCCTACTGGCACTCGTGCGCGGCTGCCGTGACGCTATTGGGCCACCACCTTCATTTTCTACATCACGAGTTCAAGTGTTCAACAATTAGGTAGCCCCTACGGCTCTCTTCCCCCTCCCCCCCCCAAAACAACCAAACTGGGACTGTGGGAGTTGTGGGGTATGTATGTAATCGGTGTATCACTCTATTTAAATTCAATTAATTAAATTTCTTCTCATTCGATCTAAAATGATAATTGCATGGGTTAAAAATCGGCTTAGGAAATCAGGCGTAAGAATATCGTTAAGTGAGAAGACTGTGTTTTGATTTGGGCGGCCAAGCCAAGGCCGATTGAAGCCCAACAACGAGCGGTTGTTGAGCAAGTCGTTGAAGCCGCGGTCGAATAGCGAAGAGTAGGAAAAAAGGCTAGTGTAGTCTTGAGACTAGCTATAGAAATATTCTCTTTGTTGTACTTTTTTAAAAATTTTTAGAAAATATTCCATTTAAATAGAAAAGAGGAGAGAGGAAAAGAGGCACGTGAGATTGATCCTGACAATAACTATTGTAAGAATTGGCTCTTCAGAGAAAATACAAAGTTTAACTTTCCAAGATGATTAATTTTATCGATTATTCTTCCTTTCTATACACACGTTCCAAGAAAGCATGGTTCATTCTCCTACTTATGCCATATTTTATTGTCAAGAAGAAGAATCTTCCGCATCATTTGATATGTGGTGAATTATTCTTCCTATTTACATTTATTGTCTTTTCTCATATTTATTGTTCATCGTTCATTCTTCATTTATTCTCCAAAGCGTGCATTTAATAATTTAATAACAGATTCCGAACATTAAGTGGACAGTATTGTTTGACTCAAACATGTTAAAACTTTTTTGGACAAATCAATCAAAGAAGAAGGGGTAAATCGTAACTGAAGATAATAATCTCTACAATAATAATAGATAAACAAAAGAGAGTTGCAATGTTTCTTTTCATTCAAGATTGGTCAATTCCCCCAGAATGTCAATTACCCCTTACAAAGTCTTTTTCTCCTTTATATACTAGAGAGAAACTCGTCTGAGTTGTAGGAAATAAAATACAAGGAATATTTTACTGAATATTCTTAATATCCCCTAATGGGTTTATACTTTTACGAGGGCCGTACCATTTCTTCTTTCACCTTAAGGTCGTCCCCCCTCGGGACGCCGGTTCATGGATCTAGACCTTGCACTTCGGATTAAGAAACCTGCTTCTCTTGAGGATACATCTTCTTCTGATGAAAAGAAGGAGATGGAGAAGTGGGAACGCTCAAATCGCATGAGTCTAATGATCATGAAACGTGCAAGTCCAGAATCATTCAGGGGCACTATGAATGATGAAAATAATGCCAAAGTTTTCCTTAAAAACCTTGAAAAGCGTTTTGCCCAAAACGAAAAGGCGGAAACAAGTACTCTTTTGAGTAAACTTGTTTCCATGAGGTATAAAGGCAAGGGAAACATAAGGGAGTACATTTTGGAAATGTCTCATCTTGCTTCGAAACTTAAGTCACTCAAGCTGGATTTACCTGAGGAACTGCTTGTGTACTTAGTTTTGATATCTCTTCCTGCACACTTTAATCAGTTTAAGGTCAATTACAACTGCTTGAAGGAGAAATGGACTCTTAATGAGCTCATTTCACATTGTGTGCAAGAAGAGGAAAGGATAAAGCAAGATAAGACAGAAAGTGCTCATTTAGCATCCTCTTCTAAAGATATTAGGAAGAGGAAAGGCAAGGAAGTTGCGGTTGCAAGGCCCCCAAAAAAATAACATAAGGAACCTAAGGTTGAAATTACTGAATTAGGTTGCTTTTTCTGTAAGGGGACTAATCATGTGAAGAAAGATTGTACCAAGTACCACGCTTGGCGTGCGAAAAAGGGTAAATCTCTTTCTCTTGTTTGTTCTGAAGTTAATTTAATTTCGGTACCTAAGGATACTTGGTGGGTAGATTCTGCTGCTACTACTCACATAAGTATATCTATGCATGGTTGCCTGAACTGCCGAAAACCAAATGATGGTGAAAGATACATCTATGTGGGTGACGGCAAGAAGGTGCCAGTTGAGGCTATTGGCAAATTTAGGCTGTTGTTTAAGACCGATTTTTATTTAGATTTGGATGAGACTTTTGTTGTACCGTCTTTTAGACGGAATTTAATTTCTGTTCCCAAATTGGACATATCCGGTTATACATGTTCATTTGGTGACAATAAAGTTAGTCTCTTTCAAAATTCAAATCTTATCGGTACTAGTCTTTTATCAACATTTGATCGCCTATATTTGGTTGACACAATAACCTCATATAATGAAACTTTGCATACAAGTTCAAGTAATACCAAAAGAAAATTAACTAATGAGAATTCTATATCAATCTGGCACAAACGTTTGGGTCACATATCCATTCAAAGAATTCAAAAACCCGTGTCAGATGGAATTCTTGATTCTCTTGATTCCTCAAATTCGGATATATGTGTTAAGTGTATCAAGGGTAAACAAACAAACAAGACAAGATTAGGTGCTAAGAGAGCTTCGGACGTCTTAGAATTGATACATACGGATATTTGTGGGCCATTTCCTACTCCTTGTAGGAATGGTCAACAATACTTTATCACGTTCATAGACGATTACTCTCGTTATGGGTACCTATATCTTATTTATGAAAAGTCCCAATCCATAGACGTGTTCAAATATTTAAGGCTGAAGTTGAAAATCAACTGAGCAAAAGGATTAAATCCGTTAGATCTGACCGTGGTGGTGAATACTATGGCAGATATGATGGTTCAGGTGAACAACGTCCAGGGCCATTTGCTAAATTCCTAGATGAGTGTGGGATCGTCCCTCAGTATACTATGCCAGGCAGTCCTACGATAAATGGTGTAGCTGAGAGACGAAATCGGACCCTTAAGGATATGGTAAGAAGTATGATTTGTCGTACTACTTTACCAGACTCACTCTGGGGTGAAGCATTAAAAACCGCAGCTTATATTCTTAATAGAGTTCCAACTAAAGCTACAATCAAAACCCCATATGAACTTTGGACTGGGCATAAACCCAGTATTAAGCACTTACACATTTGGGGTTGTCCAGCTGAGGCAAGGCCATATAGGCCGAATGAAAAGAAACTGGATGCTAAGACGGTTAATAGCTATTTTGTTGGATACTCTGAAAGATCCAGGGGTTTTAAGTTTTATGATCCCACTTCTAGAACTATTTTTGAGACGGGTAATGCTAGGTTTTTGGAGGATATTGAGTTTGGGGGGTGGGGAGATAAAGTTGTTAGAGATTTTGTCTTTGAGGAAGAACATGTGTCTTTCCCTCAAGTTGTTGATCTTGGTCAGGGTGTTCTCATTCCTGACACGGATCACACAACTCCAGTTCAAGACAATCTCGAAAATCTCCCCAATCAGGATCCTGAAATTACTAATGAAAATCAAACTCAACAACCTCAAGAAACTGAAGTGCCATTAAGGAGATCCACTAGAGAGAGGAGAAATGCAATTCCGGATGATTATGTTGTATTTCTCCAAGAACAAGAAAGTGATATTGGACTTGAGGAAGATGATCCAATCAACTTCCGTCAAGTCATTAAGGATTCTAACTCTCAAAAGTGGATTGATGCCATGAATGATGAGATGAAGTCTATGAGCGATAACGACGTTTGCGAGCTTGTTACATTGCCCGAAGGTATTAATCCGATTGGTTGTAAATGGATATTTAAAACCAAGAGGGATTCAGGGGGCAATGTCATTAAGTATAAAGCTCGTCTTGTCGCAAAAGGCTACACTCAAAAGGAAGGCATTGATTATAAAGAGACTTTCTCTCCAGTTTCATCGAAAGACTCTTTCAGGACTATAATGGTACTAGTAGCACATTTTGATCTTGAACTTCATCAGATGGATGTTAAGACAGCGTTTCTCAATGGTGACATTGAGGAATCAATTTATATGGTGCAACCTGAAAACTTTGTTTCGGGAGACTCAAAGAATAGGGTTTGCAAATTAAAGAAATCCATCTATGGGCTCAAGCAAGCTTCCCGTCAGTGGTATTATAAGTTTCATGCAATCATTACATCTTTTGGTTTTGAACCGAATATTGCTGATGATTGTATATACCATAAGTTCAGTGGGAGTAAGTATATTTTTCTGGTTTTATATGTCGATGACATACTGCTTGCCTGTAACGATATAGCATTATTACTTGAAACTAAGAAATTTCTTTCAAAGAAATTTGAAATGAAAGATCTTGGTGAAGCTTCTTTTGTATTAGGAATTCAGATACTACGAGATCGCTCCAAAGGTGTTCTCGGTCTGTCACAAAAGGGCTATATCGATAAGGTTCTGAAAGATTTGGCATGCAGGATGTAAACCAGGTAACACCCCTGTTGCTAAGGGAGACAAATTTAGTGTCAAACAGTGCCCAAATAATAATTATGACACTTCGGAAATGCAGAAGACGCCTTATGCTTCGGCTGTAGGTAGTCTGATGTATGCTCAGGTATGTACACGACCTGATATAGCATACATTGTTGGGATGTTAGGCAGATATCTAAGCAATCCGGGTATGGACCATTGAAAGGCCGTCAAAAGGGTCATGAGGTACTTACAGAGAACAAAGGATTACATGCTTACATATCAGAGATCGGACCAGCTTGAGATCACTGGGTATACCGACTCTAATTTTGTTGGATGTCAGGATAGTCTGAAGTCTACATCAGGCTATATTTACATGCTTGTTGGCGGTGCTATCTCTTAGAGAAGCATCAAGCAAACTCTTACGGCCACTTCCACCATGGAAGCAGAATTCATGGCATGTTAATGAAGCATCCAATGAGGCATTATGGCTGCGGAATTTTGTTGGTGGACTGCGCATTGTTGATAGCATTAAAAAGCCACTTAGGCTATTATGCGACAACAGATCGGCAGTCCTTTATGCTAGTAACAACAGTAGTTTGACGAAAGCAAAACATATGGACGTCAAATTTCGGGTTGTTAAAGAAATAGTACAGAATGGACAGTTGTGCATTGAGCACATCAGTACAAACTCCATGCTTGCGGATCCGCTCACTAAGGGATTGACACCAAAGGTATTTCTTGAGCATATTGCTTGTATGAGTGTCAAATCAGTTAAGGATTATGTATTTTAGTGGGAGTTTTTATTATACAATTATGTATTGTCCATTACATTCAGTAATTCAGTTTAAGGTTATATCTGCAGATATTCAGTTTTAAAGTTTTGTACTCTTAAAGTTTATGATTGATCTCAATAAATAGAACCAGTTGGAAATAGACATTCTATTGACCACACTTTATGTTATTTCCATACTACACACTTACACTTGATCCATGTCGTTGGTTATATTGATATACGTGATCTATGTTGGTTCTAGTTACGAATGAGTAACTAAGAGCTCTTAGGTCCTATGTTGGTATGATTGATGGACCGGATTGATGGACAATTTTATTGTAATAGCAATTCTGAGCTCATAAGGTTATATTGTAACATATAATGCTAAGGTTTGTACATATGTATGTGTATCTCGTCCAAGTAGGAGATTGTAAGATATATGGACTTATATCTACATACATATGAACAATATATGGATTAATTATATGTTATGTGCTATCTTTTGGTTTGGCCTAATTTAGTGGTCTTATGGACAATACTAAAGGGGCCAATATATTGTCATATAGAGTGTAAGACTAATTTATGTGTAGATACCCATAAAAGTAACCATAGTTACTTAAACAGTAATATAGTTAATGATGGGCTAACTATGGTTACATGCTTATAAAAGAAGGGTTATGGTTCCCATTTGAAGCATCCAATTCTCTTCTTCCTCCCATTAAAACTAGAGAGTAATTTTGGTTTGCTATCAAGTGGAAAACCATTTCCATTTTTGGTCTTGGAGATATTCTTGTGAAACTCTTGGGAAAACTTCAAGACAATCTTGAAGGAAGGATTAAGGAGCTTTCAAACAATCTTCCAGGGAGGACTACGGATTTCCACATATGGATTCAGGTACGCTTCCGCTCATGTAGTAATTCCAAATAATTTCGATATGAAGGCTATTGTGTTTTAGTCGGAATCATAATTCTAACAAATTACCCCTTACAAAGTCTTTTTTCTCCTTTATATACTAGAGAGAAACTCGTCTGAGTTGTAGGAAATAAAATACAAGGAATATTTTACGGAATATTCTTAATATCCCCTAATGGGTTTATACTTTTATGAGGGCCGTACAATTTCTTCTTTCACCTTAAGGTCGTCCCCCCTCGGGACGCCGGTTCGGAGCTACCCGATCGTTTATCGCACTTGTTATGGATCGTGGTCGGTTAAATTTGGACCCATACAAATATCATTTAAACACTTAGCTAAATCTAAAAACTATTATGCTTGACTAGGATTCACCTTTCACCTTAGTTATGTTTTAATTAGTTTAACAAAAGGTGCTATATTTTTTATCAAACAATAACAATGACCGCGACCTTTTTTTGTTTTTTTGGATAAAAATAAAATACAAATGAATTACAGGAAACAAGGGAAAAATATTTTACAGGTTCCAAATAAATCGCCCTACAATAGAGGTCATTATATGCGAAATACTCGTCGTCTTTTAATTATGACTGCTTATGTTTTTCATAGCTTGCTTAACTATGTAGAAAAAAAAAAGTTATTTTCTTACTTCTTATTGTAGCTGCTCTAGAAAGTTGTGTAACTATATGAATATCTATTGACTTATCAATTCTATTCTTTTTGTGAATATTTTTCATTATTCGTTTCAATTATGTATGTCACGGTTAAGTTTGAGCCAAAAAAATTTTGTGGTCGATTATAAATTTATTTTTAATTTTATAATCTTATCTTTCTTTTCAACAATTTGTACACATAAAAAATTTATTTTTTCCATATAAGAGATCTAAAAAGATATTTTCTTAATTTTAACATTGTAAAAATCTATGAAGACTCATATCTGACACGAGTACAGAAATTTTTCCTTTCTAAGTTGTCCTATTTACTAAAATCGACACTTGTTCTCTTTAATTAAATGGAGCATCATTTATCCAATAAATAGAATCTTTATCTCTCTTCAGTACAAGTAAAGTCTATAAGGAGAGGATAATGAGTTTCATTTCATTTGGTTAAAGCTGCTATACTTAATAAGTGCTAGTAGAATGTTTTTAAATAAATAAATAAATAAAAGAAAAAAAGTAGTAGTATACTAGTAGAACAGAAAGGACGGTCCAAAAATCAGCCTGGTTTCTTTGCGAGGATTCCGCTGTGTCATAATGCAACAAATTATATTCTATACTTTTGAATTTCTTTGTATTATTTAATAGTCATACCTAATGTAGTTGTCAAGAATTTCCCCAATGTGGGAGTAATCCCAGGAAGAGAAAGAAAAGGAGTAGGAGATTGTATGTTTCGCTGGAATGCTACCAAATAGTAGTTGTTGTACATTCAAACCTTTGTATAATATTTTTGTTTGTTTCGAATATTTTTTAATATTATAATAAATTATTATTATATAAAACATATATATAATATAACATAAAAATTAATTTTAAAAAATTTTACTTTTATAATAAAGTGTTGGTATATAGAATATTGTTATAGAAAAATTTAAATATAATGGTGTACGGTGATTGTATTGCCAACTTGGCATTAACTAAAGGCGAATCGAATCTACACAAATAAGACACGAGAATTGGATTCAGTCCCCCTCTATTGTGGTCCTTCACTTTCACTCGTGTGATGTGCAAACTGACAAAACTGTTCCCTCAATCACAATTCTAAATTGTCCATTCCTTTGATTTTTAATTCTTCAAAAATTACATTCTTTTTCTATGGCACATTTAAAAATACCTTCTCGAAAGTGTCTCGGAATAACGATAAAATTATTTTTTTTTTGACCTTTATATTACGGGTCGAGCTATAAAATCAGTTATTGATATCTATAGGTCATGGATAAAGTTGTCTACGTTCACTCCTTTGAAGTGCGATTTTTCTCCTGAATCCTATAGAATGCGGGATGCATCATGCATCAGATTGCATACCCTTTTATTCAAAAATTACATTCTCAATATACTATAATCTGAATCATATGATCATTAATTATTTGGAAAAAGGTTATAACTGCCCCTAACGTATTGATTCCGGAACAAAATTGCCTTCCGTTAACTTATTTTGAGAAAATGCCCCTACCGTTAAATTTGTGGCATATTTTTGCCCCTAAAACTAATAGCTGCCTTGTCGTTATTTTTAAAAATTTTTTAATTCCACGTGTCTTATTTTGATTGGCCATTCATTAAACCCTGACCCAAAATAAATTTTACCCCGCTCCTACCCGATACTCCGACCCTACCCGACCGACCCGACCCATCAGACGTGGCTCAATTGTGGCATTAAATTTCTTGAAAATCTCGATTGACGAATTAAATTTCTTGAAAATCTTCTTCACTTGTTGGGGAGTCATTGTGGCATTTGGCTCTTGGGGCAGAGATTCAATGACGTGGCTCCATCCTAGCCATTCATAGTTTGATGCAAACTGTTTGATTTTTCCCTCCTGTTTTGATATTCAATTTGCGATGCCGAAAAATGATTCAGGCAACCCTTTTGCTGGAGGAGGAGCTTCGGCGAGGATGTTGGAGAGTATGTTGCTGTAATCAGCAAGTAGAATGATGTAATTCATTGCGTCAACAGTGAGAGGGTGGATTCCACCTCCGACGGCCGGCGTCTTTGAGGATTCCTTTTGTAGAGCAGTTTCAAACTCAGCCAACGCCGTCCTAATAGATTCGCCAAGCTTGACGAGTGACGTCAACGCTTGAGATCGGATAATGGATTCTGAATCGAAAGAGAATATGGCTTCAATCTCCGGCCAGTGTTCGGCGATTGCGGTGTACATATCAAGCAGCCGGAACACTAATAACTTAGTACATGGGGTAAAAAAGGTTGTCTGATGGGTCGGGTCGGTCCGGTAGGGTCGGAGCGTCGGATATGAGCGGGACAAAATTTATTTTGTGTCAGGGTTTAATGAATGGCCAATCAGAATAAGACACGTGGAATTAAAAAAATTTAAAAAATAATGACAAGACAGCTGTTAGTTTTAGGGGCAAAAATATGCCACAAATTTAACGGTAGGGGCATTCTTTTAAAAAAAAATTAACGAAGGGCAATTTTATTTTCGAAGTCAATACGTTAGGGCAGTTATGACCCTTTTTCGTTAATTATTTCAAAATGTAGACTATAATTTTAGTGCTATTATATAATAAACATATTAACTCAGCTTCAAGAAAGAAAAGAAAAAAAAACAAGACAATATTCCAAAAAACAAAAGAAAGATATAAGAGCCCTTGAGAAGAAAAACAGACTCGTGAGTTGTGCCAAAGAAGCATCAAACCCTAGGTCCCGCGCCCCGTGCCTCATGTTGTCACTCTTTTAATTTGAATACTCGTAATAAATCCCTTCCTACTTTCCCAGAAATATTCTACAATATGCTGCTCCACTACCCTTTTTAATTACTCTTCCATAAACTCTCTCTTCTTATCCGATAAATCCATTTTTGAAGAGATTTTTACCTTAACGTATAAGAGATCTGAAAATAAACGCAATACATCTTCGTTTTCTTCTATTTAAATTTTAGAAGAAGATAAAATTATCCTAATTAAGTTTTGACATTGGATTTTCTGCCATTAAAATACAAAAATTCTGGAGTTTGGTGTCTATATTATCTGATCAACCGTCAGAGCTTAAGATAATTGTTACTATATGAAACCTTCTTTCTAATAAAATAATCGTACTTACTATGAGAATGTAAGATTTCTCTTTTTTCAAGTGGTAGAACGCATACAATATTTACACCACAAACTGCTAAAATTTACACTAATTGGGATCTCTTGGTTTTGACTTCACCTAGAAGATGAAGTGAGATTGAAGGCAGGTCATTGACTCTTGATTGATTAAGGACTTACAAACATCATGTGAAGTACTTATCTAAAAATTAATTGTTGTATTGTCGGGGCTACGAGGATAACTTGTCGAGCAAATTAATAATATACGTAAGAAATTAGAGTAAAAGTTGGTGCAGAAAATGGGTACATTTTCTTGTCCGTCTTAGACGGAAGAAATGTATATATCCTTGATCTAGAAACTTGTGAGTGTTTGACAACCATTGCTTAACATTAAAACCATATTTATGAGCATTCAAAGTAGCCAATTAAGACTGAATAAGACTTCCCACAACAACAATAATGCAGTATAATCTCATTTAGTGGGGTCTGAGGAGGATAGTGTGTACGCAGACCTTACCCTTACCGTGGGGTAGAGAGGCTGTTTCCAAATAGACCCCCAACATCCTTTCCTCCAAGAACTTCTCACCTTGCTCTTGGGGAGACTCGAACTCACAACCTCTCGGTTGGAAGTGGGGATTGCTTACCATCAAAGCAACCCCTCTTGTCTTTGAATAAAACTTCCAAAATCAAATATAATAAGATTCAGTGAAAATTAAATAAGCTGTTATTATGTTCTATTGATAAATGATACTCCTTTTGATCTACGATAAATGATCAATTTGTTTTAGATATACCCATTAAACAAATATTAAATTCTAGATAAAAATTGTTAGTGTGACTAAACGACGCTTAATTAAATATTGCAGTATAATTTAATGTGAGGACTAAAAGATATTTTAGCGATATCTACATAAGGATAATTTTGAAAAAATAATTTTTTTCTCGATTATATAAATTGATACTTATTTTGAATCAAAATAAAAAGATAAATTGGACACTTATTATGGACTAGATGAAATAATAAAAAATAATAAGGGTTATTGATAAAGTGGTGAATGCTCGAATCCTTCATTTTTAGCTAGAACTTTTGAGTTCGAATCCTAAATATAAAATTATCTTATTTAGAAAATATTTTACTCTATTGCATAATATTCTTGCTTGTATACAATTTAGTCAAATTTGATAAATAATAGTAATAAAGACAAAAGGGGAGTTGCCTCTCGTGCACTCAAAAACTTTCTAACAACCACACCAACTATGAATTTACTAGAAATAAGCCACTCTTTTCCTCCTATTTTATTTGCGTTGAAATGCCCCCCTTAATAGAAATTATTCACACACTTTCAGTCACAGACGCAGCTGCCCCGCAAGCCAACTCCCACACGTCCATCCAAAGCTGGATTCGTCGTCTTAAATTGGTGTTTTGTATGAAAGAAAGAAAGATCGCTGCATTATTTTATCTTTTTTGACAATACAACCAAACTTAATTAATTTCCCTATCACAATTTTCTCTGTCACGGTGTTACTTAATTCAAACTTATTAATATAGACATGTGTTCCTAAAAATACTTTTAGTTCTATTAACATAATAAATATCGATCCATATCTTTCTTTCTTCTTTGCTTTCCTCTAAGATATGTATATAGACTATCTTCTTCAAACCCTACCAGTCGAGATCAAACTGAATTTATTATTGTTATTGTTGTTATAACATAATAAATATCGGAATTAAACCAACCCCAAAAATTAGATCATATGAGAAGACAATAACTTACCCTTCAATGTAAGAGATCACAAAAATAAAGATGAGTCTGGTACTAGTATCATGCTAACTCATTATATCGAATACTAAACCTAATTCAACCTCAAAAATTAACTCCAAAAAAAAAAATTACTCAACAAGATATAACAAGACAAACACACATTTCCTCAACTAATAATACGAGCACTTAACAAGTATTTTTGTCTTTGTGTCCATCCCACCAAAGCAACGAGGGGTCCATCACACCCTAATTAAAGTGAAATTTTAAAAAAAAAAACAAGAAAATGAAGCAAATCCCAAGTTTGACTGGACCCGAAATATGAGAAAAGCAGCATATTTCTTAGCAAAGAATAGAGAGTCGTGAGGTGCCTGCTCTTGAATACAAAAGTACTATTCTATTCTATTCATTTTCATCTTTGCTGTATCTCTACTTTCCTCTATTTCTCTCCTCTCTCGTTTGCTTCCGACAAGGAAGTGGAAACCTCAAAGAAAATCCAGTCACCACTATACTATTCTCCTTCCCTTTCTTTCTACTTTTAACATTCTTTCATATATTTTCAGTTGTGTTTTGCAGAAACTTGTACTACAGTAGTACCTTGTATTGATGTTTACTACACATTTTTACACGAACTTCCTCTGAACAGCCGACAATTCTGAACATCGTACTCCACCCCCCCCCCCCCCCTCAAACAACCCCCACCACACCCAAAAACTTATCACTCGCAAAACACCTGCAGCAGCAGCTTCTATATGTATGTACTGTATCTGTCAATTGTCATTCCAAATAGCAGCAAAATCCCCCCTTTCTTTACAAATTCAAAGACTGTGACTTGAATGAACAACAAGAATCAGGTAAAGTAGCATCAAGTTTTTTGTCTTTTTCATTCATTTCTTGATTCTTCCAACATCTCTATCACACATGGTTATTTACGAGTCTCTTTCATTTTTCACCATTATTTAGCAGGTTTTACAAGATTGTAAGATGGAGGGGCCGTATTTCCTTAAGTAGGGAAGAAAAGAATTGTTTTTTTTTCCAGCAAAGATGAGTTACAAACTATTATCACCAAGTGGGGTGAAGAAAGATGTTGTCTTTCTCATAATGTTTCTTAGTTGTTGTTTTGTGGTGGTATCAAATGCAAGAAAATTGGCTGCTAATGATCAAGTAGGTAGCTTAATAGCCTTCAAGAAATCTTCTGTCGAATTTGATCCAAATGGATTTTTGAATGACTGGAGTTTTTCTTCTTCAACTCCCTGCACTTGGAATGGGATTTCATGCTCAAATGGTCAAGTTGTTGAGCTCAATCTCTCTACTGCAGACATTAGTGGGCCCCTTCATCTCTCTCATCTCATGGCTTTACCTACTCTGCTTCGCCTTCACTTAACTGGCAACAATTTCTATGGCAATCTTTCCTCAACAGCTGATTCTTGTAGCTTTGAGTTTCTTGATTTATCAGCTAACAATTTCTCTGAGACTCTTGTTTTAGAGCCTTTATTGCAGTCTTGTGATAGAATTAAGTTCCTTAATGTCTCTGGGAATTCAATTCATGGAGTAGTTGGTCTCAAGTTTGGACCTTCATTGTTGCAGCTTGACTTATCAAGTAACACAATTTCAGATGTAGGCATTTTAAGTTATGCACTGTCCAATTGCCAAAATTTGAATGTGCTCAATATCTCCTCAAATAAGCTATCTGGTAAACTAAAAAGCTCCCTCTCTTCCTGCAAGAGCCTTTCTGTTCTTGATCTCTCGCATAATAACTTAACTGGAGAACTCAATGGTCTTGATTTTGGGACATGTCAAAATGTTACTGTCCTCAATTTGTCTTTCAACAACCTTACTTCAACTGAGTTCCCTCCCACCTTGGCAAATTGCTTGAGCCTCCATACACTGGATGTTGGCCATAATTCGATCCAAACGAAGATTCCTGGCGAATTATTGGTGAAGCTAAAGAGTTTGAAGAGATTGGTGCTAGCCCACAATCACTTTTTTGAAGAAATTCCATCAGAATTGGGGCAGACTTGCAGCATACTTGAGGAGCTTGATCTTTCTGGAAATAAGCTGACCGGTGAACTTCCTTCAACTTTTAAATTGTGCTCCTCATTATTCAGTCTCAACCTTGGTAACAATGAGCTATCGGGCGATTTCTTGAATACTGTTATCAGTTCACTCACAAGTCTTAGGTATCTTTACTTACCATTCAACAACATAACTGGTCATGTACCAAGGTCTTTGGTAAACTGTACAAAACTTGAGGTGCTAGACCTCAGTTCAAATTTGTTAGTTGGGAATGTACCCTTTGAGTTTTGTTTAGAAGCCTCAGGGTTTCCTTTGGAGAAGATGCTGTTAGCCGGTAATTATCTTACTGGAACAGTGCCAGCACAGCTCGGACTTTGTAGGAACCTCAGGAAGATTGATCTCAGCTTCAATAAACTGACTGGTTCAATCCCATTGGAGATTTGGACCCTTCCAAATCTTTCGGAATTGATAATGTGGGCTAATAATCTCACAGGTGAAATTCCTCGAGGCATTTGCATCAATGGAGGAAACCTTCAGACCCTCATTCTCAATAACAATTTCCTCACTGGGAAACTTCCACATTCCATTACCAATTGTACCAACTTGGTTTGGGTTTCATTATCCAGCAACCGACTTTCTGGAGAGATACCACATGGAATTGGGAATCTTGCAAATCTTGCTATCCTTCAGTTGGGTAACAACTCACTTACTGGACCAATCCCCCGGGGATTAGGTACGTGCAGGAACCTGATATGGCTAGATTTGAATAGCAATGCTCTAACCGGTTCAATCCCTCCCGAGATTGCTGATCAAGCTGGCCTCGTTAATCCTGGAATTGTTTCTGGGAAGCAGTTTGCTTTTGTGAGAAATGAGGGTGGGACTGAATGCAGAGGTGCTGGCGGATTGGTTGAGTTTGAGGGTATCCGTGAAGAGAGGCTTGCGATTTTTCCTATGGTTCACTCCTGCCCGTCAACTAGGATCTATTCTGGGACGACAGTGTACACCTTCACGAGCAACGGTAGCATGATTTACCTTGATCTCTCCTACAATGCTTTATCAGGAACTATTCCTGAGAATTTAGGTTCAATGAGCTTTCTTCAAGTTCTGAATTTGGGACACAACAATTTCACTGGAACCATTCCGTTCAACTTTGGAGGTCTGAAGATAGTTGGAGTTCTCGATCTGTCGCATAACAGTCTTCAGGGATTCATTCCACCCTCGTTAGGAGGCCTTTCGTTTCTTAGTGATCTTGACGTCTCAAACAATAACCTATCGGGAGCGATTCCTTCTGGCGGACAGCTGACTACTTTTCCAACTTCAAGATATGAAAACAATTCAGGCCTTTGTGGGGTGCCCCTTCCTCCTTGTGGCTCTGGCAAGGGACACCGTTCATCAGGCATTTACAATCATAAGAATAAAAAGCCTACAACTATAGGAATGGTGGTTGGAATTATGGTCTCTCTTGTTTGTATTGTCCTACTTATCGTCGCCCTTTATAGGATTAAAAAGACTCAGAAGGAGGAGGAGAAGAGAGATAAATACATTGAGAGCCTTCCAACTTCTGGCAGTAGCAGCTGGAAGCTATCAAGCGTTCCTGAGCCACTTAGCATTAACGTGGCAACATTTGAAAAGCCATTGAGGAAACTCACCTTTGGACATCTTCTAGAAGCAACTAATGGCTTCAGCTCAGAAAGCTTGATTGGTTCTGGAGGTTTTGGTGAAGTCTACAAGGCTCAGTTGAGAGATGGAAGTACGGTCGCAATCAAGAAGCTTGTACATGTAACAAGTCAAGGAGACAGAGAATTCATGGCTGAAATGGAGACTATTGGAAAAATCAAACATAGAAACCTTGTCCCTTTGTTGGGTTACTGCAAAATTGGAGAGGAAAGACTTCTGGTATACGAGTACATGAAATGGGGAAGTCTTGAATCCGTTCTTCACGAAGGGGAGAAAGGAGGAGGGATGATTCTTGATTGGGAAGTTAGGAAGAAGATTGCAATAGGATCAGCAAGAGGATTAGCATTTCTTCATCACAGCTGCATACCCCACATAATTCATCGCGATATGAAGTCCAGTAATGTACTTTTAGACGAAAACTTTGAGGCACGGGTTTCTGATTTTGGAATGGCAAGGCTGGTAAATGCACTGGATACTCATCTGAGTGTAAGTACGCTTGCTGGGACTCCAGGTTATGTTCCTCCAGAATACTACCAAAGTTTTCGGTGCACAGCAAAAGGGGATGTGTACAGTTATGGTGTCATATTGTTGGAGCTTCTTTCCGGTAAGAGGCCAATAGATCCTCGCGAATTTGGTGAGGATAACAATCTAGTTGGATGGGCAAAGCAGCTTCATAATGCGAAAAGAAGTCACGAGATCCTGGATTCTGAGCTAATAACAAATCTGTCTGGTGATGCTGAACTATATCATTATTTAAAGGTTGCATTTGAATGCCTTGACGAGAAACCTTACAAAAGGCCAACAATGATTCAAGTGATGACCAAGTTTAAAGAACTAAAAGCTGATTCAGAAAGCGATATTCTTGATGGCATTTCACTGAAAGGTTCTATACTTGAGGAATCACAAGAAAGAGAACCTTAATCCATGGTATTTGATCTCTTCTCTTCTTTTTGATCATTGCCTCATGGATAGTTAGAAACTTCAATGGTTCTTGATAGTTAGAAACTTTTATGTCAATGGTTCTTACTTCTGAGATTCATAGGAGTTTATACTTCAGATTTTGCCTACTGTAAATATTAGAACATGTGAAATTGGTTTAGATTAATGCCCGAATGAATTTTTCTATTTCTTGTTCCAGTTGCTTTAGCTATGAAATCTCCTGCTAAAATTCCAGATATATGTGTTGCTTCTGTTGTCCATCACAATTTTGCTGCCACAATTACCAAGAGTTTTGCTGTACATAAAACATAGATATAATTTCATAGTTTTCTGAAAGATGTCTCTTTGCGCTAAGTCCAAATTATCAATATTTAATATTTTCATTTTAGTTACATCTACGCTATCATAAACAACTTATAATGCAGTTAAAAGCACAGATTTTAAGCCTTTTATGATATTCAGCTACATTTAACTTATGTACCATGTTTTTTTTTGCTGGATGAAATAAACAAACAAATAATATCCACAGTAAAGATAAAAAACGGACGCCAAGAAACATGTTGTACAATAGAGAGAGACTCAGATTCAAAGTGGTGATATCTTATTTTGCTATTGCCATAGTATTAAAGTGGGATGTATTAGTTAGGATAGTAGTCAAATGGTGCATTCATCAATCTTCTCATCTTCTTGTATTAAAGAAAACAGTAACCAAGAAACCATTTTAGATGTGTAGAAATTAATAGCAATGGATTGATAGGTATAAAAATGCAAAACTATACTCAACTTTGTTATTCTGATTGTTACACTTGAAGAAATGACCTTTTGGTGCTGTTCAAAGACAAGTCATTCTGTTTTTTCTTTGGACAACTTTGGATAAGCTGCTTTTAAAGCTCACGAAAATAATTGTCATCTTTTTTGTTTTCCTTATAATTAAGTCATAAGACGCCGTCAATCGTGGTTATGATCAAGATTTTATGGGTTTTTTCTGGGCTTGTGATTCTTTAGAAATAATCACAAGTCGTCTTTTGACGTTTTTACTTATTTTTGTCACGTTATTGTAATAGTAGGCAGTAGGGCAGGCAGGAGCTATACTGTGGAATTGGATTATCCTTAGGAATCTAATTTATTGACTTTACTAGGCTTTGTAGTTTTTTTTTTGGGTAGCTTCTTTGACTTGGGGAATTTATCCATTCAGTGACTTTGATACTTTATCGGGTAAATTCAATATAATAGACCTTAAATTCAATATAATCCCTGCGGTAAGCAACCCCCACTTTCAATCGAGAGGTTGTAAGTTCGAGATTCTTTAAGAGCAAGATGGAACTTGGAGGGAAGGATGTCGGGGGTCCATTTGGAAACAACATTTCTATCCCTATAGTAGGGATAAGGTCCGCGTACATATTAACCTCTCCAGATCTCAAATACTGGGTATATTTACGTAGAAAACTACTTGCTCAAGGGATAAAAATTACGACCTACCAGAGTAGGATTTTAACTTCACCAAACAGCAACTTGTGATTATAACCTATTGCAATCTAGGAATTAAACTCTTAATCTTTTATTCTTACCATAACTCTATTGCAAGTTTTTCGCAATAACTTTATTACAAAACAAACACATATGGACTAATTCCACTCACGAAGACCAAAACAATAATCGTTGAATTTTATCCTACAAAAGCACTTCTCGAACATAACGTAGGATTACAAGTAAAGAACAAAAGGCACAACAAACTTAAGGACTGACGACATCTTTAGCGTGGGACATGGTACTTGAGTTTATAGCTGCTTTGTTCTTGAATGCACCTTGAGAGCAGTAATATGATTTTTAGATTGGTAAGTATTAGGTCAAACCTTGTATCATACTGTTTATATATGAGAGAACATGTGAGAATAGATAGGGACAATTATTCATCTTTCGGTTTGTCCTCTAGCCAGCAGCGGCTGTGCCGATGCACTGCCGCTAGTCGGTACAGTAAGATATCTTTTATAGATGTAGCAGTAGTCGGTACAGTGATTATAGATGTAGTTGACTGTACGACGACTGAGGAACTGATCACATTGTTATCTGGTTCCTCGAGAATGTTTGGCCTGACATCAAAACTTGATATAATATACAGAAAAGGTTTATATATGCCAGTGAACTATGCGAATTAGGGCAGATATGCTCATCGTTAATAGTTTGGAAAAGATATGCTCAATCCATTCAATACTTGCTCATTTATGCCCTTGATTTAACGGAATAACTATTTTGTCTTTCTTAAATAATTAATAAATTGTATCATAATCATATTTATTTATTTGAGTAATTTGATAATAAATTTTTTTGCTATACATCATTTCGAAAGTAATCTTACTAAAAGTAGTAATTGATATTTATTTATTATTTTATTAATATAATATTTGAATTAGTTTGTGCTTTCTTCAAATATTTTACTATTTATTTTTATGTTTTTCATAATCTCTTTGTATTTCTCACGAATTCATTTTTATTAATTCATGAAATATCCAAAATCAAAATTGAGATCGAGAGTTATGTAAGTTTGGAAGATGTTAAGCTACAAATTTACGAAAAAATTTACATGTGAGTGGCTTTTACATTTTTTTTAAAAGGCTAATTAAAAAAAAGGAGGAGCGCTTAGTCATGTTGAATTTATGACTTGATATTTAATTAAAAAAACGGATTGGTAAAATATAAAAATAGATTGTGAGAAACATAAAAATAGATAATAAAATAATTAAAGAAAGAACAAATTAATTTGAATATTATATTATTAAGATAATAAATAAATATCAGTTACTTCTTTTAGAATAATTACTTCCCGAAGTGACTTGTAACAAAAAAAATCAATTATCAAATTACTCAAATAAATAAATATGATTATCCTATAATTTATTAATTATTTAAGAAAGACAAAATAGTGATTTCGTTAAATCAAGGGCATGAATGAGCAAGTATCGGACGGATTGGATATATCTATGATAAATTATTAACGACGGATATATTTGTCCGAATTCGCATAGTTCGCTGACATATATAACCTTTTTCTGTTTAATATAACATAACAAGGCCATGCGAACTGCTCACATCTAATTTTTCTAGATTGTTTGGCAAATTATCAAAACTCAAAATATTAAAACTTGTCGCAGATCTATGAAATTTAAAGATAAAATCACTAAATGGTGCGAAGGTCAAAACTCATAAGAGCTTTTGCCTCTTTTTTTCTTCTGTTCATCTTCGTAGTCACTCCCACATAAAAGAAAAGGTCACATGGCTAGTACCCTGAATTTTCAACACTAAAGAAATAAGCCAAGAAACTTTGAAAAGATTTAGAGAAGAAAATGTTGGGAAAATTGAAGCTATAATTACTCAAGCGTATTATTGCAATAGCCAATTGATGGTCCTAAAGGAGTTTCATAGATGGTGATCATTAGCTAATTGACGCTAAAGCTCAATAGTAATGTAATCGATTCCATTTTGTCCTTAAACAATCATAAAAAGCTTGATTTGCTATATCTTCTCTACATCAATTATAGAAGCTTTTCAAAATTTACATAATGACTTAACTTTCTCCTACCTTTACGATAATTCGTGAATGATAACGGTATATATTGTTACGTGTTATAAATAAAAGCAAAGCAGTAAAATGTAAATAAAAAGAGATAGAAAGAGGGGAGAAGAGTTTTCTTCTTTCACCTTGGTGTACATTTTTATTGTAATTACATGGCCTTTTATAGGCATAAACGTAAAGATGATGAACATAAAATAGGAGATTTAATCTTTAAGATATTCACAATATGGGCATCCAATGTAGCATCCAATGTAGTATCTAATGTAGTATCCAATGTACAAATTATTCATAACACTCCCCCTTGGATGTCCATGTAAGATAATGTGCCTCATTGAGAACTTATGAAGAAATTGGCATGTACATAGTTATTTATAATATGCACTGTTTGCTGCCTCATTAAAAACCTTACCAGGAAACCCAGTGGGACAAAACCTTAGTTAAGGAAAAGAGTGCAGCGTGTAGTTACTCCCCCTAATGACAAATCACTTAATGTCTCGGAGACGACGCATTCCAATCTTATATATCAGCTTTTCAAATGTTGAGGTTGGTAATGCCTTAGTGAACAAATAAGCTAAATTATTGCTTGAACAAACTTGTTGTACATCTATTTCACCATTCTTCTGAAGATCATGAGTGAAAAAGAATTTTGGTGAAATGTGTTTTGTTCTATCTCCTTTGATATATCCTCATTTTAATTGAGCTATGCATGCAACATTGTCTTCATACAATATTGTTGGAATATTCTCTTTCGAAGAAATACCACATATTTGTTGAATATGATGATTACCAATCTCAACCAAACGCATTCTCGACTTGCTTCGTGAATGACTATTATCTCTGCATGATTTGAAGAAGTAGCAACCATAGTTTGTTTTGTTGAACGCCATGATATTACTGTACCTCTACTTGTAAATAAATAGCATGTCTGAGATCGACCTTTGTGTGGATCAGACAAATATCCTGCATCTGTATAACCAATCAATGATGGCTTGGATTCATTTGAATAAAATAAACACATACCAATGGTCCCTTGGAGGTATCTAAATATATGTTTAATACCATTTCAGTGTCTTTGTACTGGCGAAGAACTAAATCTTGCCAATAAGCTTACTGAGAAAGCTATATCTGATCGGGAGTTATTAGCAAGATACATTAATGCCCCAATCGGCACCAAGAAGCTCTTCATCATTTTCATGAGGTCGGAATGGATCTTTCTTTATATCAAGTGATCTCACAACCATGGGGGTACTCAATGAATGTTCTTTATCCATATAGAATCGCTTTAAAATCCTTTGGTGTATGTTGATTGATGGACAAATATTCCATCTTTCATATACTCAATTTGTAGACCAAGACAAAAATTTGTCTTTCCAAGATCTTTCATTTCAAATTCTTTCTTCAAACAGTCTACTGCTTTTCGAAGCTCTCCAGGAGTTCCAATGATATTTAGATCATCAACATACACGGCGATTATAACAAATTCAGATTAAGACCTTATTATAAAGACACAAGGACAAATTGGATAATTCTTATACCCTTCTTTCAATAGGTATTCACTCAGGCGATTGTACCACATACGACCTGATTGTTTCAATCCGTATAAAGATTTCTGAAGCTTTATTGAACAAGTTTCACGAAAACTTTTATATGCTTCTGGTACTTTAAATCCCTGAGGTACTTTCATAAAATTTTATTGTCTAATGACCCATACAAGTAGGCTGTAACAACATCTATTAGACGCATATCAAGTTTTACTTGTACTGCCATATTTATGAGATACCTGAAGGTGATTGCATCCACTACAGGAGAATATGTCTCCATATAATCAATGCCAGGCCTTTGCGAAAACCCTTGCGCCACAAGTCGCGCTTTATATCTAACGACTTCATTTTTATCATTTCGTTTTCGCACAAAAACCTATTTATACCCTACTGGCTTTATGCCTTCAGGTGTTCGAACTATGGGTCCGAAGACTTCACGTTTACCAAGTGAAGTTAAGTCTGCCTGGATAGCATCTTTCCATTTTGGCCAATCATTTCTATGTTACATTCATCAACAGATTTTGGTTCAAGATCTTCATCTTGTTGCATTATTTCAACAGCAACATTATAAGCAAAAATGTTATCGATAACAATATTATTTTGGTTCCATCTTTTCCCGGTTGAGACGTAACTTATTGATAACTCTTCATTCACATTATTTTCAGGTACCTCGACCTCCCCTAAAGTCTTATCATTTGTTACGTCTTGGGGCTCTTCTTGAGCCACTACCTCCGTGTTATGTTCACTTTGATCATTTGCTCATTTTCTTCTTCAAAGATTTTTATCTTTAGAACCAATTGGTCTACCATGTTTCAAGCATGGCTTAGAATCATTTGCTTTAACTAATGTCCTGCCGGGATATCAACTCGAATTGGAGCATTAGCAGCTGGAATATGTGACTTGGTCACCCTTGGTAGGTTAGTGAATGCATCTGTCAATTGATTTGCAAAATTTAGCAAATGAATAATCTTTTGAACCTATTGTTCATATTGATTTGTTCGAGGATCTAAATGAGAAAGTGATAGTGCATTCAGATCTATATTCTTTTTCAGCTGCTTATTTTCTCCCCTTAATGTTGGATATACTGATTCATCAAAATGGCAATAAGAAAATCTTGCCGTAAATAAATCTATAGTCATCGGCTCTAGATATTTTATAATTGAAGAAGATTCATATCCAACATATATCCACGACCTTCTTTGAGGACCCATCTTTGTGCATTGTGGTGGAGCAATTGGAACATATATCACATAACCAAAGATCGTAAGATGGGAAATATTTGGCTCCTGACCAAAAGTCAATTGCAATGGGGAGACTTTATGATAACTTGTGGGCCTTATCTGCACAAAGTGATGCTGCATGCAAAATAGCATGACCTCGTACTGAAATGGGAAGTTTTATTCTCATAAACATTGGTCTAGCAATTAATTGAGACGTTTGATCAATGATTCTGCTAGACCATTTTGTGTATGAACATAAGCAACCCGATGCTCAATTGTTATCTCAGTTGAAATACAATAATCATTAAAGGCTTGGGATGTAAATTCACTTATCAAGACGAATTGTCTTAATTGCATAATCTAGAAATTGTACTCTTAGCTTTATTATTTGAGCCAACAATCTCGCAAATGCCATATTGCGAGTTGATAGTAAGCACACATGTGACGATCTTGTAGATGCATCTATCAAAACCATATAATATTTGAACGGTCCACAAGAAGGGTGAATGGGCCTATATATATCACCATGTATACGTTCCAGAAATCCAGGGGATTTCATCCTAACTTTAATAGTTGATGGTCTAATAATTAATTTTTCTTGAGAACATGCAGCACAAGAGAATTCCTTAAATTGAAGAATATTCTGATTCTTCATTGCATGTCCATGTGAATTCTCAATTATTTTACGCATCATATTAGAACCAGGATGGCCCAGCCAGTCATCCCAAATAATAAAATTATCTTGATTAGTAAACTTCTTGTTTACTACGACATGTGTTTCAATCCTGCTAATACTTATGTAGTATAAGCTGGAGGAAAGAGCAGGCAACATTTCAAGCACATATTTCTTACCGGACATTATTGTAGTAAAATAAAGATATTCAATCTTTTCATCATTTGTAGTCTCAATATGATAGCCATTTATGCGAATATCTTTGAAACTTAATAAGTTTCGTTGAGATTTACTACAATATAATGCTTCATCAATAGCCAAATTTGTTCCTCCTGGTAGTAATAAATTGGCTCTTTCAGAACCTTCAATTAATCTTGTACTACCGGATATTGTATTAACATTCGCTTCTTTCATTACCAAATAAGAGAAATACCTCTTATCTTTTAAAATAGTGTGTGTTGTAGCACTATCCAGAAGACATATATCATCTTTATTAATCTTGAGTCCAATTGGAAGACTGGGAAATTTTCATATTCTTCATAATTAAAAAAACAAATAATACATCATAAGAAATATGAAAGACAAGCAAAAAAACATATATTAAGAAATACATTAGGAATGTACAAACTAGTAACACATGATGCATTTGGAAAATACACACAAAGTAAAATAAACTATTTGCAAACATAAAAATAACAACTGTTATAGCTTCATTCCCCAGTAAGATGATTAATTCTTCAATCAATATCCTCAAAGAAGTCTCCAACTTCTAAATGAGTAATATTTGTTAGACCTTCAAAATCATCACCTTTACATGCAGGATGTGCCTTAGAATCACATTTGTTTGAGGGACCTGCTTCATTATCATTATTTTGAAAGGTCAAGTGTGCCTCCACATTATTTTCCTTTTTATTGATGGAGGCTTGATAAAGTTTGACAAAATGTTATGGCATACGACAAATACGCGTCCAATGACTTCTCATACCACATCGGTGACACATACTAGCTTTACCTTTTGAATGATTAATTTGAGAACTCTTATTGTTCTCCAATTTATTTCCACCATAATGATGATAATTGTTTCGCCCTCTACCACATCCACATTTACGACCATGTCCACGACCACGGTAATTATTTTATTTTCTTTCAAACTTATCATGTGCTGCTACAACATTCACTTCCGGAAATGGAGCTGACCCAGTGGGACGAGCTTCTTGATTTTTCATTAATAAAGTATTATTCCTCTGCCACAAGTAGACATGTGAATAACTCGGAATATTTCTTAAAACCTTTTTCACGGTATTGTTGTTGTAGCACCACATTTGAAGCGTGAAAAGTAGAAGATATTTTTTCCAAAAGTCCTCATCTGTGATAGTGTCTCCACATAATTTTAATAGAGAACTTACTTTAAAGATAGCAGAATTATACTCACTTACGGTTTTAAAGTCTTGCAACCTTATATGTATCCACTCATATCGAGCTTTCGGTAATAACGTAAGTTTTAAGTGGTCATACCGATCCTTCAAACTAATCCATAATTCAAGTGGATTTTACGGTTAAATATTCAGTTTTTAACCCTTCATGTAGATGATGGCGAAGGAAAATCATGGCCTTCGCTTTATTCTGATTTGATGCTTAATTTCCTTGTATAATCGTATTTTCAAGACCTTTTGCATCAAGGTGAATTTCAGCATCAAGGACCCATGATAAATAGTTCTTTCCGGTGATGTTAAGTGCCACAAATTCAAGTTTTGATAAATTTGACATAGTGAAAAGTATCATAAAAGATGAATAAGTTAGAGAAATAATTATAATAATAAACAATTAATGAAACAAAACGATTAAGGTAAAAGAAATAAAAATAAAGCTATATCATGTTAGCAATCTACTATATCCTTTTATTCATGCCATAAAGTAGAAACTATATATTGTTTCATTTCACTTTATATATATATATATATATGTGTGTGTGTGTGTGTGTGTGTGTGTGTGTGAATAGAATTGAACGTTTTATTAGTTATAGTGACTAGATAATATATACACTACATACATATGCATACATTTTTTTTAATGGTATTGTTTCAGGTGTGAAAAAATTGATAAGCAAAAATGTGAAACAATCGGAAAAGAGAACAACAACATAAATGATGTAAATTATCAAAAATTACAAAGAAAAAATTAGGTAGTAAGAATTAAGCATATGATATGTACTGCCATAATAAAATAATTATAATGATACATACCTTAATAAAATATGGTTCAACTTAGCTGCAGTTAAGAATAAAATTAGAGTTTCGTGCTAATAACGTGTTATAAATAAAAGCAAAGCAGTAAAATATAAATAAGAAGAGATAGAAAGAGGGGAGAAGAGTTTTCTTCTTTCACTTTGGTGTACATTTCCATTGCAATTACATGGCCTTTTATAGGCATAAAAAATAAAGATGATGAACATAGAATAGGAGATTTAATCGTTAAGATATTCACAAAATGGGTATCTAATGTAGCATCAAATGTACAAATTATTCATAACATTACCTAAGTTAGTTTTCGAATTCATTTTTAACTTTTGAAAAAGAGTTGAATAGAAGTGAAAAAGAAAATTAGATTTGACAGGTAACATTATTAAAGACTAATTCGCTTTATGAACTAATTATTATGAAGCCAAAAGTTCATTTGCCTGATAGGATTTAAATCCTATTTGTTCAAGAAAATTACATGAAATAAAGAACCTCGAAAATAAACTATTTTTTATAATCAATTCCTATATTTCCATGTTCCATCCTCCCTTTCATTCCCCATAAATCAATCCAAAAGTCTGGTCCGAAGCTGAAGATGTTCATTTTAGCATGCAAAAGGTGGGCTTATATAATGTTTGTGAAAACAGTTTGGGGTGTCTATCTTGATATACTTTCTGCAAATGGGCCTTAATAAGTTGGCCCACCAAAAACTTATATTGGTTCTTCTATCTTTGACATACATTTTGCAAAGAGAGATTTTCAGAAACCATTATTATTTTGGTAGCTATTATATATATATATATATATATATATATATATATATATATATATATATATATATATATATATATATATTAATTTTATTTTTTGGTAACTAAAACTTTTATTACCAAGTAATATTTTACAATGTTTTGCTATAGCTTGTTCTTGACATAAGTCCCCGACTAACACTACTTCTTCCTTTTCTCTAACCTCCCTTTATCTCTATCTATACATTTCCTAAACAGTAAGATAAGAGTTCCGTTCATTCAGTTTCCTTCTCAGACATTTCTTTATATTTCCTCTACAACGTATAGATTGTGTTAAACTTCTAGTAATTGCTTCAGCAGCCCTCTGTGTTTCTGGAAAGACTCTGGCATTCCTTTCTTGCCAAATATAGTATAGACTACCGATCAGCATCATTCTACAGATTTTAGCAATTGTACTCCTTCCACGACAGTGTTGCTCAGCCCACTGCAGCTCATGTTCCCAATCCATAACTGGTCTATCAATTTGTATCCATCTTAGCATAGCAGCCTATATTCTCTTTGAGAATGTCCATACAAAGAATATGTGATTCATGGTTTCTGCTTCTGTGTTACATAATAGACATGAGTCATCTTCTACATAGATCCATCTTTTCACTCTATCTCTTGTTTGGAGTCTTCTGTGGGCAACCAAGTCCTATGAATATCCATTTTGGTAATCCTGCATTGTTCCATATGATCCTTCTCCATGACACTTTATTGAATTCTCATCTATTCTTCAAGTACATCTTTAATACTGAAATTATTCAGTCTAAGCACATCCTCCTCTGTGTAGCTAGTTTCTGCAAAATACTTCTTGGCTTTAAAGATTTTTTGAATCACCCAAGAGGCTTGCTTTGGTTCAGTCCCCCAACCAGGATTGTATTTTTAATAATATACATGAACTCATTGCCGAAATTTATCCTTCTTTTTGCACAAGTTCCATAGGAGCTTGCACATTGCAGCTTTATTTCATGTGCCTATATCCAGAAAATTTAATTCATGCTACCCTTGGACAATGCAATTTATCCCAAGCAATAAGTGCCTTCCTTGTATTCTGCACATTTCCTGTCCATAAGAACTTTCTACAAATACTTTCAATCAACAGAATGAGCTTTTTTGACAGTAGGAAGATTTGAGACCAATACATATGTATGGAGAATAGGATGCTTTTGATAAGTTGGACTCTTCCGGATAGGTTAGGAACTTAGTATTCCATGACTGGATTCTCCCTACCATCTTCTCAAGTAGTGGCTGATATTGTAGCAATGTCATTCTTTTAGTACTCAAAGGTACCCCCAAGTATCTCCCTGGGAGGATACCTTTTAAGAAACCCATCATTGTTAATATCTCCTGTTGAATATCATTTCTAACTCCTTCAAAGCTTTGAACTTTTCCCTGTGTTAGCAACTAGACCTGATGCTTGTGAAAAATTTTGAAAACATTTGTACAACATCTTCACAGATATATAGTCACCACGGCAAAATAGTAGAAGATCATCAGCAAAACTAAGATGTACTATGTTCAATTTAGCACATTTTGGGTGGAAGTTAAAATCTAGACTCCTCTTTAAATTCTTCAGCAATCTTGTAAGATACTCCATATCCAAGATAAATAGATAGAGGGGTATTGGAACACCATGCCTCAATCCCTTTTTGCTTTAAAAGATACAGAATGTTGTCCATTTATGACTATGGAATATGATACACTTCTTATATATACCATAATCCAATCACAAACTTTTCTGACATTTGTATGTTCCTTAGCACCTGCTACATATAGTCTCATTCTATAGAATCATAAGCTTTCTTCATATCTACTTTGAACATGCACCTATGAGATACGCCTTTCCTGCCATAACCTTTAACAAGATCATGGCTCATTATTATATTGTCATTGATCAATCTCCTTAGGACAAAAGCTGCTTCACTTTCATCTACAATATCATTCATTATGGCTTGCAACCTATTTGTTAGAACCTTCGAGATTATCTTATAGAGTATGGTGCAGCAAGAAATTGGCCTGAAATCCGAGATTTTATTTGGATTTGGTATCTTAGGAATTAAGGTTACTGTGGTGCAATTGATTAGGTGGTATAGTTTGTCATCAGAAAAGAACTGCAACACTGCATAAGTTATCTTCTTCCCAACTACTGGCCAAACTTTCTTGAAAAATAGTGCGCACTAAAACTATCACAACCTGGTGCTTTGTTGTCACTTATTCCCATCAGTGCTCTGTATATTTCCTCCTCTGATACATCTGCTATGAACTGTCTTTGTTGTTGTCTGTTGATCATTGGCCCTTCTCTCATTACTGCTGCATTAATAGCTGGGATTTTTTCAGCTGCTGATCCTAGTAACTGTTTGTAGAATCCCATTATCTCCTCTTCCACCTCATGTTTTGTCTTTGCCACTATTCCATTGCTTCTTGTTAAGTTCTGAATCTTATTTTGGGAGCTCTTGTTCTTCATGCTTGCATAGAAATAGGCATTATTGCCATATCCTAACTTCAACCATTGTATTCTTAATTTTTGCTTTAGAATACTTTCCTCCACCCTTAGCCATTTCTCCAATTTCAGTTTTAACTCTTTTTCTGCTAGAATCATACTTTCTGGTTGGCCAGGTTTTCTCATTTTCTCTTGCAGAATGCATAGCTGCTCCCTGCATTTTGTGATTTTTCCTCCTACAATATTATATTCGTCTGCATTCAATTTCTTCATGGCTTGCTTCTCCTTTTTCAGTCTTTCCCAAGTATCTCTCATTTTGTTGTATGTGTTACTTCCTTCCTAAGCTTTACTTACTATCTGCATAAAGTCCTTATGGTCAGAAAGATGGTTCATGAACTTGAAAATCTTAGGCCTTGATTCTTCTTTGTCTTCAAAAGTAATGTTCAATGGTGAGTGATCAGAACACCCCGGATACATTATCCATACCTCTAGGTGAGTCTTTTTCAGCATCCACTCGGCATTAACCAATGCCCTATCAATCCTACTGTATGCGTGACCATTTGTCCATGTGAAATTTCTTCCATTAGTACTCAACTCGGCCAAGGCATCATCCTCCACAAAACTATTAAAGTCCTCTACTTCCATCTTTTGTACAGGATTCCCAACCGGCCTATCCTTCCTAGATCTTATGGCATTGAATTCCCCCATGACTAGCCATTCCCCATGTACTTTTCTATTGACTTGCAGTAGATCCCTCTACAATTTTCTCCTATCCTCTATAGTATGCAATCCATAGATTGCTGTGGATTCAAACCTTACATTCATGTTCATAATAAGGATTGCAGCATGAGTGAATTGGCATGTCTTCTCTATCACCACACATTCTACTTCCCTACCATCCTATACAAACCAGATTCTCCTTTACTACTATGCTCATAGTTAGCTTGACAATCCCAACCTGTAGTGATCTTACTAATTATTTGACTAGCTTTTTGCTCCTTCACCTTATATTCTACTAATGCCATCATACTAACTTTATTACTTCTTATAAACTTCTTTATCTCTTTCTATCTTGGAGTCTTTTCAGACCCCTAATATTCCATGTTATGACCTTCATATTGGAATAAATATAGCATGAGAATACCCTTCTGCCTCCTCATGTCTCCTTTGTCTACTCGAGCCTTCCCCCAATTGACTTGGGTGCAATAGTTGTAATCCTGATTCAGCTAGTATAATAAAACCATTAATAGTATTAATTGCATCCTCCTCCATTTTCTCCTTGTTTCTAGCTATAGGCTTCCCTGCTGATTTTGTCCAGATCTGTTCCCCCTCTCCACAATCCATCCTTGCATTTGAGTCATCAGTTTTGCTAGTTATATCTTTAGTCATTGTCAATTGGTTGTTCTTGACAGGTACTGATATTTGTTTATCTATCTTGTCATTGCTTCTTTCTTTTGGTAGCCACTCTTGCATCTACTTCTGTTGTTTTACCTTATTCTTTTGCATCTGTTTCTCATCTTTTCCACAGGTATGCCCAATTTGCCTACAACTCTGGCAGAATTCTGGCACTCAGTCGTATGCTACTCTTTGGCAAAATTCTCCTCCATTTGGATCTATTACTTTGATGAATTTTTGGGATTTCCTTTGTCATATCCATCACTATCAGAACTCACGCATAGGTAATTCGATCCAATTGAGTAATGCAAGCATCAGCGTACACTAGGATGCCTAATCCACTGCTAATCATGCTTATAGATCTAGCTCCCCAACAGTTCAAAGGAAGGTTTGGAAATTTCACCCACACGGGATGGTTTGCAGGATCTCCTTGCTGAAATCAAAGTTCTCCGACCAAGCCTTCACAATCGTCGGTTTCGTACCTAGCATATGTGGACCAGAGTACAACACTTCATCCCTATCCTCCATAGAACTGAACCTTACAATGAAATATCTCTCATTATGATAGTAAATCTTAGGTTTAGCAGTAAAATTCCATTCCGGCACAATGAATCGCTCCATAGCTCCACTTGTTGGCGTACTTCCAACTACATAAAGAATTAAAGCTTGCATCCAATTCCTTATCTCTTCTTCCACTTCTTCTTTACATAATTCCACAATTACTTCTCCATTTTTTATGTCAGCACACTCAAATTTAGATCCATACCTTTTGACGCCAATTTGTTCCCTACAGACAAGTTTGTCCAATTCTTATGATTCGTCACATTAGCTACAGCTAGAAATTCATTTTATGTTGTTATCAACTTTCGATTTACTCTCATTTTCCCTTTAGCATCCCCTTATTCTTCCGAGTTCCTCACGGTTTCCCCTACTAGCTGAGTTCAATTGTTGTTGGAATGTATGTCATTTTCCCGCTAGTTAGATCCTCCAATTTGTACTTGAGAAATAGGATTTACTTTTGCATTCTCGATCATCACTATAGGACTCATTGCATGCAGTGTTTTCAGAGCTTCCTTCATAGCTGATAATGGCGCCACTATTCCATTGGGTCTATCACTGCTTCCACCACCTCATCTCTTCGTATCTCTACAGCTTGTGGATTACCATCTTCCATGATGTTTCCTATCGGAATTGCCGTCGCAAGTTTCCTAGGCCTTCCCATCCCCATTGTTGATCAGCATATATATAATTACTTCTATAGCTACTATTTAGTTGTTACGTGACTGCACTTGCTGTATTCGCAAATAAAATAGCGGTATTCACCTAAAAAAATAGGGGAGTCAAGTTGTGGAACTGTATTCGCTATATTCATGCTACTGTATTCATGAATATAGTAGCGAAATTTACCTAAAAATAGGGAGTGCAACTGTTTAATAACGAAAAGAGGATCAATTAGTGTGTATCGCTCCATATTTAACTCAACAAAATCAATTCTACGTAAATTTTGCTGCTACTGTATTGTATTCTATGTATTCGTGCGACTGTATTTATAAATATAGTAAGGTAGTCAAGAAATAGAGTGTATATCATTCTATTTAATTCTACTGCATACATTGTATTTAATTCGCAAATATCCATTATTTAATATTATACATTGTATTCAATTCACCATATTCAGTTCGACTGTATTCAAATAATAAAAAATTACAAAATATAGTAATATTTGTGTGTATACAAAAAATTCAGACCTTCGGAATACATAAATATAGGTAAAAAAATATATTTATAAAAATGCAATGTCTTTATACAAAATATAATGCATTTTTACAAACTACAATATATTTGTATCATTGTATGTGACTAAAATAGTAAAGAAGAGAAGAAAGTTCGCCAGAGATGACATTTTCCGGCCAAGCAAAATACTGTGTATATTATATTAAAACTAAAAATAGGGACGAACAAAAGCCCCGACCCTCAAATCTTCTCTGGCCTAGGCATGGCTAGATCCATTCGCCTAAGAGGATGAACCAATAGTAGATGATAACGCTGATGATTTTGACGCCGACGAGGATTCTGGTGACGACTACGATGATGACGCTGACGATTATGATAATTTGATGGAGAAAAAAGAGGATTGAGAATATTGCTTATAAAGAGAGAGATAGAAGGAAGAGATAGAGAAAGAACATAATTGGTGTGTTTCATGCCTCAATGGTAGGTATAAATAAATATTTATTTTGGTATAAAATAGAAAAGGTATAAGTAATAATATTTTGAAACTATTTTGGTTTATAATCAATAGGGTTAATAGTTTGTTATATGAGGTTTGTAAGGAATCTTTACCCAAATTGTCACTCGAATTTACTGTTTATTTTTACCTAGACGATACATATAAATTATAAGCTCCATAATCTTCGTTTCACTAATTTCATGGGTGTCTAGACTATGTGCGCTTAACAATAACATCTTATTCTTAAATAATAAATATGTCATAAAAGCTAATTGAAAAGATATTATATCAAAATAAATTAACAAGTAGGAAGGAGATATTGTTGAAATATTTAACAAGGCTATTGTACAGAGAATGAAAATTTGACAATTCTTTTAGAAAAAAGAAATTAACAAGGGATTGTGAAACCATTATTAAAGAAAAAAATAAATAGGTGCAAGGCACAAAGGAGCGTCCGGGGACTAGAGGTACATGTTTGTTACGTGCATTTAATCATCACAATATAGGTTATTGAGATCTAATTTAGTTTGTGCGGATAATTCTTATTACGATTTTAACTTTCATTCTGTCCGTATAAGTTTACTTTTATTTAGCGATGTCGAATGGGCAGGTTGGATCGATTTTGAGCTAGTAAAAAACGGATTGAGATAATAATTGGGCGGGTCAAATGACTCGTCCAAAAGTTATTTGGGCTAAGATTTGTTTTGCCAAGATAAGATAAAATTTGGGAGATGTGCACGGTTGGCCACTAATAACACATGTATTTACTTTTAAGCCACCATTTAAAATATCTTTAATCTTTAGTCACTGCTTTAATAAACTTTAACTGCCTGGACGAAAATACCCTTATGCGCACGTCCTCAACTTTTGTACTTAATTTCAGGACTACAAGTCCTTAATTTTTGAACTTGGAACTCTAAGTTCAGGACTTCAGGACTACATGTCCTTAACTTTTTAACTTGGAACTCTAAGTTCAGGACTTAAAGGCTACATGTCCTTAACTTTTGAACTTGGAACTTAAACTTCAGGACCAAGCGTCCTTAACTTTGAACTTGTTATTATAATCTGTATTGCTATAAATAAATAAACGAGTAATCTTTCTGAATACAGAAACAGAAAGTTAGTAGAAATTAAATCCCGAAAAATCGTATTTAAACTTCACTAAAATGAATTCTGAAAACGGTATAGGAACAAATCGAGCCCATTGAATACACAATGTGTCCTTAAGAAAATTATTCCCCTCAAGTACCCGAGGTTATGGAATATATCCTCCTAGAATAGAACGATTTAACTCACCAGAGTGTTGGTACCAAAAACGGCGATGATCAGCGAACCACTCGATGGCAGCAAAACACACTGGAATTTTTGTGTAGAAGGAGAAGGAGAAGATTATCAGAAAATTTCGTAAGTAAATATTCTGGGATTTGAAGGTATATTTATAGCTAACTTGGTGTTGTTTCTTAAGTGGTTTGCAACCTTTCAGAACAGCCATAGCTGTTGGAACATGTGTGACACTGTTTCAGAAAAACCATGGGTGTTCAAAATATTACGGGAAATATAAGACGGATTTAAAATAATCCGAAAAAGAAAAACAGGCCAGACCGGACCGGGTCGCGGGTCATGGATGATTTCGGACTGAATTTTCTTTAATTAATTTAATAAATTAATTAAATATTTGAAAAGAAATTTGTCCAAAAAGATTTATCAATACATCGATCTTTGACCAAATCCGAAGCCGAAGTCGAGCCTAGTGAGCGACGTCAATGGCGCAAGATTTGCCTTTTTATTAGCTCTTTAAGAGATAGAAGATGAGCTTCTCTATGTATACACAAAGATTTTCTTTCCTTCTACCAATGAGGGACATAGTGCATAAGTGAAATGAGAAGTCATGACTTAACCCTACAAATGAAATAGGGATTGAAAGAGTCAATATGCGCCCGCTAAAGCTTTTTTTATTGCAAATTTTAGGACGGGTCTCCCCTCATCCGGCTCTCTTCAAGGAAATCTCCCCTCACTGCTTCCCCTAATATCCTCCCTTTACCATATCATGGGGGTTTACAGGAGATCCCAGAGGCTCGCTCGGAAAGTAACTCATTTAAAATTTTACTTCCCGCTATTTCTTTCCCCACCATTTCTCATTCATACCTCTTTTGTTATTATTTATTAATAAAAAACCCAACAATTGTAAGTCAAAGTTAAGAACCTATTGTCCTTAACTTTTGAACTTGTAATTGTAAGTTAAGGAATGCTTATCCTTAACTTTTGAACGTGTAACTGTAAGTTAAGGACTGTTTGTCCTTAACTTTTGAACTTGGAAATCAAAGTTAAGGACCTATTATCCTTAACTTTTGAGCTTGTTTGTCTAAGTTCAGGACCAAGTGTCCTTAACTTTTGAGCTTGTTAGTCTAATCATTAACTTTTGGGCTTCTTAGCCTAAGTTCAGCACCTATTGTCCTTAACTTTTGAGATTGTAAGTCTAAAATCAGGATTTCAGGACCTATTGTCCTTAACGTTTGAGCTTGTAACTGTAAGTTCAGGACCTATTGTCCCTAACTTTTGAGCTTGTTAGTTTAAGTTCAGGACCAAGTGTCCCTAACTTTTGAACTTATAATTCTAAGTTTATGACCAAGTGTCCGTAACTTTTGAATATGAAACTTGAAGTTCAGGATCATGTGTCTTTAACTCTTAAACTTGTAATTATAAGTTCAGGAACCATAACGTAGCAGAACCCAGTGGTAACACAATACTAGAGGTTCTGTTCTATACTAGATTGGGAGATTATTCCATGGTTTCCTCTCGTTCTATCTAGTTTCATGTATATTTTATTATTTTCCCCATTTTAATTATTTTCATCTTAAGTTGTGGTGTGGACAAAAATATTGTCAAGTTTGTCATTCTCAGATTTATTTTCCTCCATCTTTTAATCGACTCTACTCCCATAACAGGTAGATATTCTGATAATGGTCATGACGCAGAGATTTGGAATAGGCTGACAAAAACATCTTGCCACTCATGGATCTATAATTGTCTTACTATTTATTGGTTTATATTAACAATAAACGTTATGTTACTTGCAATAAGTTAGTGTCATCTGTGAATATATTTTGACAGAAGATAAAACCAAATACCTTTTGTCTCACAAACGCCAGCTCCAGTTCTTTTTCCTAACATAAAAGAAATAGAAGAACGGGTAACACTATTTTTTCATATTAATTTTAATAGACTAGTGGTTACTATTGCTAAACATTGAAAATTATGGAGAAAAAGTAAATATCATTTTAAAAAGTGACTAACACACAATTTTTATCTAAAATGTGGGTCATAGCCCCCCCCCCCCCCCCCCCCAACAACTCTTACCAATTTTTAGCTAATATATATTGTTTTCTTATGAATTGCATAATTACTAAATAAGTTTTTTTTCTTATGGTCATATATAACATATTAAACAAAGAAATAAATTTATTTTAAATATATTTTGAGAAAGTTACTCATGGATCAATATGGACTAAAAATCAATCCAACTTTAAATGGGTTGAGAGGAATTGGGTCAAGATGTGCTAAATTCAATAAATGGGCGGTCAATAACCAACCCATCTCTAAGCAATTGGGTGGGTCATATGGGCTTGGGCCAAAATTGGTAGGCCTATTTTGAGATTTTTTCCTTCCTATACCGTATATGAAACTGTATTAACAAATATGTACATAGTTTCTAATTTACCCCCTACGCTCACAACTCTTTTACATTTATTATATCATTCATTAAATAATAATTATTAGTAGTTGAATCTTCTTAATTACGCGCGCTACAAATTAGGAACAAAATATTCTTATTGATTTAACAACCTTCAGATCAAATTTGAAACGCAAATCCTATATCTTCAATTTAAAATCAAATTACATAGACTCTTTTCTACAAAAACTCCTTTCTTCGATGTTTTTCCTTAAGACACAAATCAAATATAAGGTTATTTTATAAAATTTATATCATAACATACCAATTTTTCGATTATTATGGCATGTTTGGCCAAGTTTTGCTTTAGGCCAAAAGTGCTTTTGGAAAATAATTGAGGTGTTTGACCAAGCTTTTAGAAGGAAAGAAAGTCTTTTTGTGGAGAAGTAGAAGCAGTTTTTTATAAGCAGAAAAATGTAATTTCTCTCCAAAAAGTACTTTTTTGAGAAGCAATTTTGAGAAAAATACTCTTAGAAGAAGTTTTCAAAAGCTTGGTCAAACACTAATTGCTACTCAAAAATGCTTTTTAAATTAATTAGTAAAACACAAACTGATTCTCGTCAAAAGTACTTCTGAAAATAAGTAGATTTTAGAAGCTTGGACAAACACGCTATTAGACTTTTCGAAACCGTCTCAATCATGTTCGTTTCTCTTCGGTATCAGTACAGTTGTCACGACCCCAACCCAATCGTGATGGCACCCAGCACACTACTAGGCGAGCCCGGCCATTTATAACAGTTACTCCAATTATTTAAACAGGTAAAGATAAAGCCATTTAAGTCAACTCTGAAATATTGATAATAACTCGAAAAATCTAACAAAATACCTATACATCTCAACTAAGACCCGGTGTCATGAACATAAGCCTCTAGAATACAGAGTAATATCCTACTACAAAGTCTGTCTAAAAGTGATAATGCGAAAATAAAGGATAGAGATAGAGAGGAGAATCATCGGCTGCGAACGCCTTACAGCTACCTCAAATACTCCAGAAGATAAGAACTCTGGATCAGCTGGATCTACTCAGCCTGAGACTGCCCTGGATCTGCACACAAGGTAAAGGGAGTAGAGTGAGTACTGCGACCCAGTGAGTAATAAACATAATTACAGTCTGAAAGTAAGAAAATGCAGGAAATGCACAAAGTACCATATATCTAGCAGTTCATATCCAAAACAGTGAAAACAATATACAACAATTAGTACAGTTAAGAAATAATTCATGAAAGAATGCAACACATATAATGGTACACTCCAGTACCCGCTGCAGTGTGCAGCCCGCTCCACTTATTTAACGTCGACAGCACTCACTGGGGTGTGCACATACTCCGGATGGGCTCCTACAACCTAAGCGCAATATCAGTCATGTATTGGCATAAAATAGGCTCTCGGCCTCAATATCAATATATATAATCGCTAGCCCGATCCATATCATGGAAACATCCTCATCACTGGGTCCCCGACCCATCTCAGTCAAATAAGTCCACAGCCAATTTGGCGTGACATACTATAAGGATCTTAATCCTCATATCCTTTTCATGTAATATTCATGTATAACATACAGTCATTATATTATTTTTAACAGCTGAAAACATGACTGAGTGTATGTATGATGCACAGAAGTGAGGAAAAACACATATGGATCCCCTAAGGATTCTATAGGTCAGCACAATGCCCCAAACACGACTATAAGCCTAATTCACAGTAATAACGTATGCGTTTCAATCACCAATATAGTAGAAATTAATACTCGATATGGACTAAGTCTCAATCCCCAATAGTATACGACCCCGCACTCATCGTGGAATATATATCACGCCTCAATATAGTGTTATGATGTAAAATTCTAGGGTTTCAAACCCTCAGAGCAGCAGTTAGATCGATTACTCACCTCTAGCCAGCCGAAAACAAACTAGCAATTCCCTTGCCTCTCGAATCGACCTCTTCGCACGTCGAATCTGGCCAAAACCACAACGAATACATTACAATTGGCTAAGGGAATATAACCCAATCGAAAAGACTTAAAAAATATCGAAAACCACAAAAACTGCAAAACCCGAGCCCCGGGCCCAAGTCTCAATTTTTACATCAATACGATCATTATCTCGCCACGAGTCTTTACATACCGAATTCACAAAAATCGGAGTTCACTTGACCCCTTAAATCACCATTTCTATCCAAGAGTGTTTTCTACCCTTTTCAACAAAAATTCTCAAATTAAATACCAACACTTGCAATAAATTTGAGTTAACAAGAACACTTACCTGTTGTTATCTACGAAAATTTGTAAAAGTCGCCCAATCCGAGCTCCAGATTGTCAAAAATAAGAAATGGGAACGAAGTCCCATTTCTAGAACTTAAACATTATGTCCAGGTAAATCCATCTTCGCGAAAGCGGTGCCTTGTCGCGAACGCGAAGAACAAACTGTTCAGGTTCAAAAATTGTTCTTCGCGAACGCTTTGCCTTGTTGCGAACACAAAGAACAAAAATGTTCAACTGCATAATTTACTCTTCCGTTAGAATCACCAAAAAATTCCTTGTAGATTAAAAGATATGAGCTTCCGAAGTAGGACCTGTACGACAGAAAATTTCTTCGCGAACGTGGAGAACAAAAGTCCCAGATGACAATTCCTTCTTCGCGAACGCGAATCACTGTTGCAAATGCGAAGATCAAAAGTCTTATAAGCCGATTTCTTCTTCGCGAACGCGTCAGGACCTCGCAGACGCGAAGGACAACACCAGATACCAGGAACAGCAGTTCAAAACCATCCAAAAATGACTCGTTGGCCATTCGAAATCACCCCGAGGCCCTCGGGACCTCAACGAAAAGCGCAGATATGTCATATTACCTAATTCAAACTTGCTCAAACCATAAAAATACTATCGTTAACATTAAAATCATCAAGTTTCATCAATTCAAGGCTTAAGTTAAACTAAAACTTTCAAAACTCACATTCAATAAAAAAATCCAACCTAAACCCCTACGAATAAACTGAAATTTTGCATACAAGTCCAAAATAACTTAACGAAGCTACTGAAACTCTGGGAATTCCATTCCGACTCCGAATCAAAATTTCACCTATCAATCGAAAATCGCCAAAATACTAACTTCGCCAAAATAGGCTAACTTCTTCACCGGACCTCCAAAATTACTTTCGATTGCGCTCATATGACATAAATAATCCCCTGAAACTAACAAAATCCTCGGAATTCAATTCCGAACCCTCTAAATCACAAGTCAACATCTGCTTGACTTTTCCAAAATAAATCTTCCTTAAAGAGACTAATTGTCTCATTTCTTACCAAACTCTTTCTGAATCACTTCAAATTCACCAAATACATATATGAAACATGAGGAAGCATAAAACGTGGAAAACGGGATGGAAACGCGTGAAACAACGGGTCGGGTAGTCATTTCCTCCCCAACTTAAACTAACGCTCGTCCTCGAGCATACCCCGAGTTGTTCTAGAAGCCAGCCAATAGTTGAATGATCTTACCAAGTATATACCCAGGGGTGATCCCACGTCACCCTATCTCATATAGGTCCGATAACATATTTAAATCGAATATACACAATCCAGCCTAGCCAATAAATCATAGAACTACATTTTTACTTCTGAAACCATAAATATTATCAAAACCTCACAACTATACTTGAATAGTCCCGAACCAGCTGTAATAACCCATACCTGATACCTCGGGTGAAAATATATGATAGACCGCATAATCCAGCACTCGAAATGATAACTTCTATTCACAGCAGTTGCCCACAACAACCATATACCGATAAAAAATTCCTTATTAGCTAAAGTCTTACTCCAACACATTCATATACTGCCAACGATAAATAAGACCTGCAACAAACCATAACCATTTCTCAGATCGACCACTTATGAAGCGACTTCCCCTTTGACTAATACCACAATCTATTTTCGAGCCGAACCTCAATATTATCCTTCTAACAAGCCGCAATCCAATATGTTCGTATTCATCATGACCCCAAAAATTGCCTTGTCCAACACACCACTCTGGTGATATGACACCTCAATACAAGCCTAAGCCACAACTTACATAATACATGCACCAATAAGAAACGGTTCGAACATACTCAAATCATGAAGTTGAATCAACTGAGAGATTTGTGTCTCACATCATAGAAATAGGACACACAAATTTGACCCGCAAGGTCATGTTTCCACACAGCTTTGCTGCAACGTGCGATCTTATCCAAACACTATTACATATGAAGCACCACAAGTCATTATGATCAAAATCGACAGCCACGTACATTTGATATCTGAAACCCAAGCAACTAATTACATCCACGGTGAAACAAATAACATATGACACGCAACCCGATAGGCCATAACCAATACTTCGTACATCGAGCAACACTCAATTATTCTTCCCGCTCGACTTCCTTTATAAATCCCAAGTAGATCCGCACCACATGTGCCCATATCAACAAATAGTAACATCTCACAGCACCGAAAAGGAACTCGAAGATCTTCTTAGGTCACTAACAAGCTCAATAACAATCGAATATACCTATCCCTTAACAATACGTCTCGGGCCAACCAAGCTAACTCAAGCTAAATACGTAGCCACCTCGGCCTGCAACGAACTCAATAACAAGAAGCCTGAAGTTGTTCCTCCCACTAATATAACTCTCGTCGGAGCCGTACAATTCGGTGCCTGGCACCAATGAAATATCGAAATCTACAATCTCGCCCGGCAACATGCCCGGCCAGAAGAAATGCATCCAGTCCCTCAATACCAGAAATGCATCAATGATAGAAACTTCCGCACTAACATCTGCCACGAAGGACCGATTAAGAAAAACAATCCTTCCTAGTCGTCGGCTGGTCTTTGAAATACAAACCACTCTGCTTGAACATAATCCAATGCACTTCGCCATGCAACCTGTGGCATTTTCCGACATAGCCCATAACACAATAGTCTAGAATAACCCAACACTGAGACAACTGGTCTACACCCCAATATCATACCCAAAATCTAATATATCAAGCAAGAAAGATCCACTCGGGCTTTTAAATCCCAATAGCCGCTAGCGGTACCAAGACACCCGATCCACGACCACCACATAGTTTGTACCTGAGAACTCTCCGTCTCCAACTCCATATAGCACACAAATCATTGTACCTGATCCCAGATTCCTCAGTGCAATACAGGAACCCATTTGATACTCATTCATTCCATAACGGATACTCAATATTTACATGTGCTACCAAGCATACTCGATTCCACCAATGGACCCACAAGCACATGCTGCAGTACTACTGAAATATAGCAGTTTAATCACATTACATTTTTCTAAGACATATACTCTCGTTGATTCACTTTCACTTAGCAATACAATTGCCCCTAATCATCCGAAGATCATTTATCTAATCACTTAGAAGGAATAACTACACATCCCATGCTCTGCATGACATACACAAGTCTTATTCAATTTCTTACAATACCAACATGACCATTTCCTCTAATGATCTCGCCTCATCCAGTATGAATTGCTCAGGAAATCGGCCACCCTAAACATAATCAAAAGTCATACGTGATGCCCCAATATGCCTATATGCTACCAAATTCGAACGCGATAGAAAAGAAAACAACCTCTGGAAGGAATTACCAATCTCACACACTGCTACAGACTTTCTTTGGAAATCAAGAAGTAAGGCATACCAAGATAGCATTTAGAAAAAGTATACTCAATATCATACTGTTGCGGCGTGCAACCCGATCCAGATAACATACCCATGGCAGTGTGCCACCTGATCCACACATAGATCTCGCATAAGGAGATACACATCGAGCCAAATCTGCTTATTACAACAAAATACTGAATATCAGTCATAAGCATGCTAAGTGCATAATATCATCCCTGAGGGATATTTAGTGTTATAAACTACAAAACTCCAGCACCACTGAGATGCGATATACAATTTGAATTTCAAGAGCTAAGTTGCTCTAGTAACATCATTCCTACGTGAATTCTCAACACAAGCAAATTTTCAAGTCGTTTCACAAATCACACGGTGTACTGTATCACTACATGAATTGTTTGACAACGATACATCAACCTGACTACTCCTCCATGAGGACCACATCACTAATGCACACATTAGGCTTGATATAGAGCCATTATTTACATTATATTTGTCCACCGACTTTAAGTTATTTATGATCATACTGAACTAGTCTGATAACCTTTCAAAGGTCCAGAATAACATACATACCAGGACAACTGTCATACTTGGTTTAGATCTTTAAATTAGTCAAGTGACTACATGTCGTACTTATATAAACTTCCAGTGGTACACACTCCCACAACCTATCGCAACGATATTTGGGGCGTACCACCAAACCACTTGTCGCATCAACGCTGAAAGGAGATCAAGAATCATTAAACATGACGCAAATCCCTTTCTGTGCAACACCGTTCTTAGGTGACGCTGAAGAAAATACCAATTCACATTAACAATCGAGCTCATGCCATCTTTGTCAAAATGTTACTTCACCAGAACCATTCTCGACCTAGTTTCCACAACCAGGACTGATTGCCAGTATGCCTCAAATCGGAACCAACATAATGCGTAATCGTATAGTCAGCTAGCCAATGGCAACCTCCCCAACTTGGCTAGAAGCCATAGATCAAAACACATAATACTCATAGCGCATATACTCCATCGTTGCCTTAGTACAATAGTGAGATTAAACCCAGATTCTCTGTAAGCTTGTGTAAGCACATTTCGTCTAGTACTGTAACTCTTTGGAAATCTCGCGACAGTTAAGCTCACTCTCTTGAGCGAACCGAAATTTTAAATCTCAACGTGTATATTTCTCTTGTAAATGAGATCCTCTAACATACAACATAAGGATCACACTACTTCAGAACACTTTACGGGAGACAAACCACCTGCTTCGCCTCAATCTAGCATTTATGTATACCTTCCACACATTACACAGTCACTTAGTCTTCTTGAGTCTGAACTCATATTGCAACATAAAATTTACTTCTTTCTCAACTGGAAACATGAAAAAGTTCTTTTACGCGCCCATACTCGGGAATATACCTCAAATCATGAGGGGAATTCAAATGCCTGGTAGTACACCTATATCCTGCAAGTCTTCCTCGACCATTCCAAGTTACCCAGATACATCTCGTAGTAGTAATACTCATCACATACATACCCTTGTGTCATTACCACTAATAAGGACAATACCAAATGTATAGGTTCAAAACACTTGCTCACGAAATCAACACCTCCTTGTTTGGGCCATCGGCAAAGATTCGGCCCCAAGTCCTCCAGACTGGCCCAATATATGTATTCACAGAGATTACTGCTTGCCCCTCGATCGGAAAATCACAAGCCATCAAGGCACATATGATATTGAGTGCTCATGTGCGCTTACGAACGCGTGGAAGGAATTTCAAGAGTTCCTTTTCAAGCTGAATCAAAAACGCACAATAAGAATTCCAAGAATGTGAAGTTTTCCTAAAGGTTCTGCAGCCTCCCGAGGATAAGTACATACGCCTCCGTGTCAATCTGGGAGACTCTAATAGACATGCTCATGACTCACGAGACCAAGTAACCTAGACTCTGATACCAACTTGTCACGACCTTAACCCGGTCGTGATAGCGCCCAGCACACTACTTGGCAAGCCCAACCATTTATAACAGTTACTCCAATTATTTAAACAGGTAAAGATAAAGTCGTTTAAGTCAAATCTGAAATACTGATAATAATGCAAAAAATCTAACAAAATACTAATACAGCCCAACTAGGACCCTTATCACGAACATGAGCCTCTAGATACAGAGTAATATCCTACTACAAAGTCTGTCTAAAACTGCTTATGTGGAAATAAAGGATAGATATAGAGGGGAGAATCATCAGCTGTGAATGCCCTACAGCTACCTCAAATACTCCCGAAGATAAGAACTCTGGATCAGCTAGATCTACTCAGCCGGAGATTGCCCTGGATCTGCACACAAGGTGTAGGGAGTAAAGTGAGTACTCCGACCCAGTGAGTAATAAACAAAACTAAAGTCTGAAAGTAAGAAAACGCAGGAAATACACAAAGTACCCTATATCTTGCAGTTCATATCCAAAATAGTGGAAACAGTATACAACAATTAGCACAGTTAAGAAATAATGCACGAAAGAACGCAACACATATAATGGTACACTGCAGTACCCGCTACGGCGTGCAGCCAGCTCCACTTATTTAACATTGACGGCGCTCACTGGGGATGTGTACAAACTCCGGAGAGGCTTCTACAGCCCAATCACAATATCACTCGGGTATTGGCATAAAACAGGATCTCGACCTAAACATCAATATATATAATCGCTACAAAGTGTAGCCCGATCTATATCAAGTAAATATCCTCACCACTGGGTCCCCGACTCATCTCAGTCAAATAAGTCCACAGCCAATCGGGTGTGACATACTATAGGGATGTCTACCTCGTATCCTTTTCATGTAATGTTCATTTATAAAATACAGTCATTGTAATATTTTTTAAAGCTGAAAACATGACTGAGTGTATGTATGATGCACACAAGTGAGGAAAAACACATATGGATCCCCTAAGGATTCCACAGACCGGCAGAAGGCTCCAAACACGGCAATAAGCATAATTCATAATAATAATAATGTATGTGTTTCAATCACTAATATAGTAGAAATTAACACTCAGGATGGACTATGTCTCAATCTCCAATAGTATACGACCCCGCACTCATCGTGGAATGCGTGTCACACCTCAATATAGTGTTACGATGTGAAATTCTGGGGTTTCAAACCCTCAGAGCGGCAGTTACATCAATTACTCACCTCTAGCCGGCCGAAAACTAGCTAGCAATGCCCTTGTCTCTTGAATCGACCTCCTCGCGCGTCGAATCTGGCCAAAACCACAACGAATACACTACAATAGGCTAAGGGAATATAACCCAATTAAAAAGATTCGAAAATATCAAAAACCACAAAACTTTGAAAACCCGAGCCCCGGGCCCACATCTCAAAATCCAGAAATGTTTACATCAGTACGATCTTATCTCGCCATGAGTCTATACATACCAAATTCATAAAAAACGGAGTTCATTTGACCCCTTAAATCACCATTTCTATCCAAGAGGGTTTTCTACCCTTTTCAACAAAAATTCTCAAATTAAACATCAAAACTTGCAATAGATTTGAGTTATACAACCAAAATTGAGTTAAAAACATATACCACATTGTTCTCTAAGAATATTTGTCCAAAAATCGCCCAATCCGAGCTCCAAATCATCAAAAATGGGAAATGGGAACGAAGTTCCATTTCTAGAACTTAAACATTCTGTCCAGGTAATCCTTCTTCGCGAATGCTATGCCTTGTCATGAACGCGAAGAACAAACTGTGTAGGTTCAAAAATTGTTATTCGCGAACGCGAAGAAGAAAAATGTTCAAGTGCATAATTTACTCTTCCCGGACAGCCTCTAGTAAAATATCCATAACTTATGCTACAAATATCCAAATTATGATTTCTTTATCTTTCTGTAAATTAGACACAAAGAGTTACAACTTTTTTGTTTGAATCACCTCAAAATTCTTTGTTGATTAAAAGATACGAGCTTCCGAAGTAGGACCTGCGCGATAGAAAATTCCTTCTTCGCGAACGCGAAGAACAAAAGTCTGAGATGACAATTCCTTCTTCGCAAACGCGAAGAACAAAAGTCTGAGATGACAATTCCTTCTTCGCAAACGCGAATCACTGTCGCGAACGCGAAGACCGAAAGTCTTAGAAGCCAATTTCTTTTTCGCGAACGCGAGGAAAACACCAAATACCAGCAATAGCAGTTCAAAACCTTCCAAAAATGAACTGGTGGCCATTCAAAATCACCCCGAGGCCCTCGGGACCTCAACCAAAAGCGCAGATATGTGCTATTACCTTATTCAAACTTGCTCAAACCATAAAAACACTATTGTTAACATCAAAATCGTCAAGTTTCATCAAATCAAGGCTTAATTGTAAACTAAAACTTTCAAAACTCAGATTCAATCAAAAACCCGAATCAAAACCCGAAACTCTCGAAATTCCATTCCGACTCCCGGATCAAAATTCCACATATCAACCGGAAATCGTCAAAATACTAACTTTTCCAAAATATGCTAACTTCTTCACCGGACCTCCAAAATTACTTTCGATTGCGCTTCTACGCCTTAAATCATCCCCCAAATCTAACCGAGTCATCAGAATCGAGCCCTCTAACTCACAAGTCAACATCCGGTTGACTTCTCCAAACTAAATCTTTCTTAAAGAGACTAACTGTCTCATTGCTTGCTAAACTCTATTCGAATCACTTCAAATTCACCAAATGCATATACTGAAACATGAGGAAGCATAAAGCGGGGAAAATGGGATGGAAACGCATGAGACGACGGTTCTGGTCGTCACAACAGTTCGATTAATTTTTGGTATTTTTTTAAATATCATGTAAAATTGACCAGTAGAAGTATAATGCAATAACATACATTCTTTTATAGGACTTAGCAAAACTCTCTAGACATATTTACTGTTTAAAGGGTAATGAATTAAAAAAAATGGCTAGAGTATAGATCCATCAACTATTCTACAACAACGTAGAAGAAATCAAGCGAACACAAAGAACATATAAATCACACGAGTTGAAAGATATACTAAGCTGGGACTCAAGAATAAAGTTTATAGAAGATTAAATATTCAAAAAGATAAATTTAAATTATGCGAAAGGAAACATATTCAATACATTGTAGTTTTCTTCTTATAGTCGCTAGAATACGTTGTGTCTTGCTAATAAAGATACTTGAAATAATTTTGTTTAAGTAGAAGTAGCATAATGAGTTTAGGAATTAGTATTTTGAGTTTAATTACGTGTTGGCTTGTAATAATTCTCATAATTCCATGGCCCAAAGAAATTTTAATGCATTATTATTTTTAAACTTACTAAATAAATATATTTTTCACATGTAAAATCTATTCGGTACGGTACGATATTTTTTCAGTTTGATTTTATAAAATAAAAAACCTACCATAATTATCGATGTGGTTATAGAGTTATATAAAAACCTATGGTTTCTTAAAAAGAACAAAAAAATCGATCGGTGCGGTGCAGTTCGATCCATTTAGTCGGCTTTCGAAGATCCATTGGCTCCCCTAATTCCTGTTGCAATCTCAAATTAATATACAATAATAATTAGGTTCATAAATAGATATTTAATAAATTTTTAACAAATATACAGGGTCCACGCAAAAGTTACTGAGTTCTTGAAAACTCACGTATTATAGTCTAGATCCGCCCATGAAAACAAGCATGAATAGTAGTCTCTTGATTAGCTAGAAATTGTTAGGCTTTGCTTTTACAAATGTAATAAATAGCTTCGAAAAGTATTTACTCCCTCTATTTCAGTTTATGTGAACTTATTTTCTTTTTGGTCCGTTTTTATAAATTTGCAAACAATTTTGCTTGAACTTCTAACACTACCCTTAATAAAAATATTTTATGATCACACTAATACTCTGGACCCCTTTTTGACCTACTTAGGACTACAAATTCTAAAAGATTTTTTTTTTAAATTACGTTCCCAATCAAATAAATTCACATAAATTGAAACTTTTGGGAGTATTTAATAATAGTGAAATTATTAATAAAGAAGAAAAGATAGGGGAATAAAGTGGCTATCAAAATGGTTTGGATCAAGATGCTTAGTTAATACATGCATACACCAAGTGCTTCCAGTGAATAGCTATGTTTATGACATAACACAACGTATGTATATATATTTGAAAATTGTACGGGGCGTCCTATTTGGTCGCCCCCATTTAACCTATAACTATTTTTTTAAACTTTTAACTTGTACCCATTTTTAAAAAACACTTCAGCTCCCATTCTCCCTTGCAACTCCATTTTAGCTTCTGCTTCTTTTTGCTTTCCTTCTCTCTTTTGCTATCTGTATGGGTCAAAATATGAACTCGAGACAATTCACGAAATTAATTATATCTTAAGCTTATTTGGAGTTAATAAATAATATGACCACTTATTAATCGCCATACCCGATCATTGCCTGACTCACTTATTAAGGCGACGACCTAGTCACAATCATGGGGACGGAACCTTAGCATAGTTACGGCTATCACTGCCAGCTCATACATCTTGTATCAATAAATACAAAGAGAAGGAACCCTGGAAGGGGGGCTGTTCTCTTCTTCATCACTACTTCGAGAAAAGAGAGAATGTCATTGTAAGGCTCTGATGCTCTCCACGGAGAGACAGACCAAAGCAATATTATCAATAAAAGATCTCCACCTTCCCCTCTTTAACAAATAACATTTGTTCTTGTATTTTTCTTTTGGTCTCTCGAGTATTACGATCTGCTATGATTTGCCTTCACTTTATTTTCATTGTTCTATGCCTGCATAGTATGTGATAACTTTGAGCTAGATAATTTGGCACAGACTGTGGGGATTTCATAGCAAATCGCGTAGTTCTTCCCGAGACCAAAAGGAAAGAAACGCCAAGGAACAACCCAGCTAAAAACAAGCTAAAGCGACATATCGGACAACGGAATCTTGAAGATCTCGAGTCAAGATCCAACTCCTCTGTCACTCCACTCTCAGATAGTACAAGCAAGAAGAAGAGAACAGCCCCCTCCCCCCCCCCCCCGGGGAAAAAACATCCAAGGTACTTCTATGTCCCCGATGCAAGGACCCGCCGAGAAAGGACACGAAGGCATCTCAAAACCGAGATCCACGGCAGAGTAACTTACGCGAACTAAACGAGAAGACAACACATAAATCGTGCGAAATCTAAAACCAAAACGGACCGCTAATGCCCCATACACATGACGATGGGTCATGCGGGAGAAAAAGTTCAAACAAAAGTTGAACTACAAATTGAACTGGGACTCAAGCTATGCGCCTTCTCCAACAAAAGAATTACAAAGTTCAACCACGGTATAACAACAACTCAGGCTACATGCCTTCATCGAAAAGTTCAACTACGAGTTGAACTGGGATTCGGGCTATGTGCCTTCGCTAACAAAGGAATTACAAAGTTCAACTATGGTTGAACAACAACTAAGGCTACGTGCCTTCGCCGAATAGTTCAACTACAAGTTGAACTGGGACTCAGGCTATGGGCCTTCGCCAACAAAAGTTGCAATGATCAACTGCGGTTGAACAACAACTCAGGCTACGTGCCTTCGCCGAAAAGTTCAACTACAAGTTGAACTGGGACTCAGGAAATACACCTTCGCAAACAAAGGAATTACAAAGTTCAACTACGGTTGAACAACAACTCAGGCTATGTGCCTTCGTCGAATAGTTCAACTACAAATTGAACTGGGACTCAGGCTATGCGCCTTCGCCAACAAAAGAATAATAAAGCTCAACTACAGTTGAGCAACAACTCAAGCTACGTGCCTTCGCCGAAAAGTTCAACTACAAGTTGAACTGGGACTCACGCTATGCGCCTTCACCAATAAAAAATTGCAACGATCAACTATGGTTGAACAACAACTCAGGCTACGTCCCTTCGCCGAAAAGTTCAACTACAAGTTGAATTGGGACTCAGACTATGCGCCTTAGCCAATAAAGAAATTACAAAGTTCAACTACGGTCGAACAACAACTCATGCTACGTGCCTTCGCCAAAACGTTCAACTACAAGTTGAATTGGGACTCAGGCTATGCGCCTTCACCAAAAAAAATTGCAACGATCAACTACGGTTGAACAACAACTCAGGCTACGTGCCTTCGCCGAAAAGTTCAACTACAAGTTGAACTGAGACCCAGGCTATGTGCCTTTGCCAACAAAAATTGCAACGATCAACTACGGTTGAACAACAACTCAGGCTACGTGCCTTCGTCGAATAATTCAACTACTAGTTGAGCTGGGACTCATGCTATGTTCCTTCGCCAATAAAGGAAATATAAAGTTCAACTACGGTTGAACAACAACTCAGGTTACGTGCCTTCACCGAAAAGTTCAACTACAAGTTGAACTGGGACTCAGGCTATGCGCTTTCGCCAACAAAAATTGCAACGATCAACTACGATTGATCAGCAACTCATGCTATGTACCTTCGTCGAAAAGTTCAACTACAAGTTGAACTGGGACTCAGGCTATGCACCTTCGCCAACAAAAATTGCAACGATCAAGTACGGTTGAACAATAACTCAGGCTACATGCCTTCGCCGAAAAGGTCAACTACAAGTTGAAATGTGACTCAGGCTATGCGCCCTCCCCAACAAAGGAATTACAAAGTTCAACTACGGTTGAACAACAACTCAGGCTACGTGCCTTCGTTGAATAGTTCAACTACAAGTTGAACTGGGACTCAGGCTATGCACCTTCGCCAACAAAAGAATTACAAAGTTCAACTACAGCTGAACAACAACTCAGGCTACATGCCTTCGTCGTAAAGATCAACTATAAGTTGGTATGGGACTCAAGCTATATGCCTTTGCCGACAAAGGGATTACAAAGTTCAACTATGGTTTAACAACAACTCAGGCTACGTTCTTTCGCCGAATAGTTCAACTACAAGTTGAACTGGGACTCGGGCTATGTGCCTTTGCCAACAAAAATTTCAACGATCAACTACGGTTGAATAACAACTCAGGATATGTGCCTTCGCCGAAAGTTCAAGTACGAGTTGAACTGAGACTCAGGATATGCGAATTCGCCAACAACAATTGCAACTTTCAACTACGGTTGAATAACAACTCATGCTACGTGCCTTCGCCGAAAAGTTCAACTACAAGTTGAACTAGGACTCAGGCTATGCGCCTTCGCCAAGAAAGGAATTACAAAGTTCAACTACAGTCGAACAAGAACTCAGGCTGCGTGCCTTCGCCAAAAAGTTCAATTACAAGTTGAACTGGGACTCAGGCTATTCGCCTTCACCAATGAAAAAATAACAAAGTTGAATTATGGTTGAACAACAACTCAAGCTACATGCCTTCACCATCACAAACCCAATCTCGTCCAAACAAAAAGCCGAATACTTTCATCCTCAAAACATAAAAGCAACGAGTGAAGAAACAAGTTAAATCTCCCTCGCCAAACTCGGCCATTCAAGTAAGTATGCCCAATTTGAGTTAAAATTCGGGCCGTGTAAAGTTCGGCCCTGGTCAAAATACAAGGCCGCGTTTCTTACCATCGCGGTCAGTAGTTCAACCACGCCTGAACTGGGACTGAGGCTAAGTGCCACTATCACAAAATAATGGCCACAACTTTGAGGCTAAGTTACACTATTGCCAAATAGTGGCCACAACTTGTTTACACCAAGTAAAAGAGAAGCGATAAACAAAAAGTGCCCAATCGTGGCCAAGGCCGTTATCGCTAAATAGCCAACCTAGTCTATGACTATAACTAGCAAGCGACTCAACGACGGTCGCAGGCACCAGATCCAACATTGTCATGGTCAAGGCCATCGCCACCATTACGGTCAAAGACAGGGGAAAAGAACAAAACAACACCTGGCAGAACAAAGGAAAATAAAATCACATATATTTACATCTTCAATTACAACGGTTCATCCCCCTCTACACCAGGAAAAGGCCCGTAAATATAATAAATATATAGCCAAATGGCAACAACAACTAGAAAAAACAAAATAAAACCAACACTATAAAACATTTTTCATTCGCCCTACCTCGCCACCGTCAACACCGCCAGCGCCCTCGGCGCCTTCATCGGCTCCTGGAGTGGCTGGGTCAAAGCCGCAACCGACACGAGCTTTTTGATGGGCTTCTTCATAAGAGGTCTCAAGCACAATGTCAGCCTCCCATAGTCTCTTGTACACGTCGAGCTGAGCCTCGGCAAATGTCCAAAGGTTGCGAGCCGGGAAGAAAGAGGCATCCTGATCCCTCAAACGTTGATTCTCGGTCTCTAAGGCCGTAACCCGATCCGCTGCAGTCTGGGCATCCCGTTCATAAATGACAATGTGTTCCTCCAGCGCTCCCTCTCGAATGGCCGCAGCGGCCCTCTCCAGGTCTTGTTCCTGATTACGGACACAGTCTGCTGTCTCCAGCAATCCGACCTTCGATACGGCATCCATAGCCTGCAGCTTCAATACAGCAGCCACCTGCTTGGCCAAAGCTTCAAAGGCCTCTGCCCTAGCATGATCCTAGCGTACCGTCTCAGCAGCAGCCCGCCTCTCGGCCTCCGTCTCCTCGTCTTTATGACGAAGCTGCTCCTCAATAATGTTCACCCTACCAAGGGCTTGCTGCGTTTGGAGTTCTCCCCTCGCCAGCTCTTCAACAAGGTCCCGATTCCGGGGGTCGTTATTCATGCGCTCACGCATCTCGCGGCATCGATCCCGATAACGATGGTACTTTTCCAGCACTTTGCGAACAAATCCCCGAACGGATGTTAGCTCGGCGCATGCTCTCCACTTCCAAAAAAAAGTTGCAAGAACGAAGCAGTAATCAGGACAGAAAAACAGGCAAAGTAAGATACAGAAAAACAGCTACCTCGCCCATCAACCCGACATCTGAAATGCCTCTCAGCGACGTACTCTCTGCCTCTGAGCACAGTACCTCAAACCACGGCTTGAAGCAGCAAGGTCAACTCCATCAGGATCTCGACGTAACGGAGTTGCCCTTCAGCACACATTGTTGTGCGTGTGTGGCCTTCCTGAAGCATGTGAGCGTCGTCAGGATCCAGGTCGGATTCAGAGTCTGACCCTTTGCCCAAAGCGCCCCTCCCTCCGCCCGTTGATTGGGAAGTTGAGGCTCCCGCCCCCACAACACCATGGCGCCTGATTCTCCAACCAATGCAGTTGCTGAGGAACTACCTGCCCTCTCAACAACCGGAACTGTTAATTGAACTGCCAAATCAGCAGTGTCACCTTTGCCTGAGAAAACCGGGGTAACCCCCAGTGAATGCCCGCCCTCAAGGGCAGGCACCATCGCTTGACTCTCATCCACGTCTGATGGCGGAGAGTCCAAGTTTATCACCACCGGAGTCGGCGTAAATGCAAACCTACGCCTAACCAGTGGCCTCTCATCTTCCTCCTCGTCCTCGCTTGGAGCCAACTCGTCCCTAGGGTCTACGATCCCCGAAGTCTCCTCGACCCGAGGTGCAGGTCATGTTGGGGATGGGCCGCCGAAGATTCAACCGAAGACGCCCTCGGCACTAGAGGAGGTGTCGGCATTGTTACAAGTCTCGCAGTCATGCCCGGCCAGCGAAAAGCTAATTGAGGCCCCCTCACGCGGCATGCCCTCCCTAATCAGAGCAAAAACAAAAGTTAAGAAGAATCAAACAGGAATAAAACGAAGATAGAGCTAGAATTCTCACCCAAAGCGGGCCTGCTACTGTGCCTTTCCCAGAAAGACGGCCACGTGCGAATCCCCGCTGTGTGAGGGAGCACGACTTCGACCCATTCGCGAATGCGGGGTAGTGGATCCAGTGGCAGTTGTGCAGCTACGAATAAGAGGCAAGGTTAGCACTTATCAGAATAAGACTAGAAAGGACGGAATGAAGAAACTGACGAAGAGAAAGACTTACGTGCATGGTTCCACGTCTCTGGGAATCCAGTGGCACACGCCACCAGATGTTCAATCCTGACATAAAAGAAATTTTCACAAGTGTGAGGCTCAATCGCATAATCTAACTCCGTGGTCAAACCCCCTTGCCCCACGAGGGACAGCCCGAACCATCGTACCACGGAACCTCTTAGGAGCGTAAAGGGTCAACACGTGCCTCAACTTGATCTCTCTCCGGGCCAGCTCAGCATATTTTATGAGCATGCCGAAAAGCTTGTAAAAGGAAGGAACTAGTTGGCCAGGACACACTCTTTAGTGATTGCAAAAGTCCACCAACAACATCGGAAGGGAATCCTAAACCCCAACCTAAAAGGATAAGCGTAGAAAATGCAATACCCCCTACGGTCGGTATGGACCCTCTCCTCATGCCTAGCAAGGGATATATCGGCGAATCGGGGAATGCATCACTGCACCCGTAGCTAGTCGATACCCACTTCCCCCATCAATGGGACCTCATCCACCTGATCCTCCCCCTCATCGGCGGTGAAATCAGTTGCCGGGCCTCCAGGCAAGGATAGAATATCGGCCACTGACGGGATCCCCCTAATTTCCGCCAATTCAGTGGCTCTCGCGGCGGTAGACGATCCTTCAGCCGCCGGAATAGTCACCGGAGCAAGGGTAGCATGAGAACTGCTTGCCATTTTTCGATAGAAAAATGGGAACAGAATTAGATTAACGAAAAGGAAAGCGAAGATGGTGTCGAACGAAGAACAAAGACGAACAAGAGAGAAGATGAACTGATAAAGAGGAAGCTTCTTCAAAATATCACTTAGACAATAGATGGAAACGTAAGAGATGAATGACACAACCTCTCATTTATGGGCAACACCAGTGGCTTTTACGAATTTCAATAACTGTCATTAACTCCATGGCCAACCGCAAAATGGTTCAGTTCTACAAAAACGTGCGTCATTATGATGAGCACCACGAAATGTCTTTTCACTCACAAACTGACGCTTTACCTTCGAGACAGTTACAACGACCCGTGGTTATCGAAAAGATGTTCCATATGCCTACGAACTTTGGATGCCGCTAAGTTACGCACCAGGCGCATCCGTACTCTTTTCGGCCACAAGGCATACGTATCGACCACCTGAGATAAGGTTAACACCTTACAAGGCCAGAGGTCGTCGGTATAAATATACCGCCCCCAATCTAAAACGGTGATGACCACTATATATATATATATATGGCTACGGCCATTCCTCACGCATTCGCGGCTACGACCTTCTCCCATAAATGAACAGATAAATATCTCAGCAAAATGCCACCGAGATCGCCAACTTGACTCCATAACGGCTATGGCCGTCCACAATGTTAAGGCTATGGCCATCTCCAGTATGTAAATAGCTAAGGCCATTCGCAGTATTAAGGCTATGGCCATCTCCAGTATGTTAACCGCTAAGGCCGTCCACGGTATTAAGGCTATGGCCATCTCCAGTATGTAAACGGCTAAGACCATCCACGGTATTAAGGCTATGGCTATCTCCAGTATATAAACGGCTAAGGCCGTCCACAGTATTAAGGTTATGGCCATCTCCAGTATAAAAACGGCTAAGGCTGTCTATAGCACTAAGGCTATGGCCATCTCCAGTGTAAAAACGGCTAAGGGCGTCTATAGTATTAAGGCTATGGCCATTTCTAATGAATAACTGGCTACGACCATCCTCAACATGCATGCAAACGATTCGACTACGGTCGAAGTCACTCGCATGGTCAAGGTCATCAACACAAAAAGGCTAAGGCCACCCATTTTAACAACATAATCTCCCATATGAAAACGGCTAAGGCCATTATTGACCTCAACCGAAACTGCGTCCGAAAAAGTTCGCTCGTCGAGCCCCGTCAAGGCACGACCTCGATAAGCGGAGGGACTAACTGTATGGGTCAAAATATGACCTCGAGACAATTAACGAAATTAATTATATCCTAAGCTTATCGGATTTAATAAATGATATGACCATTTATTAATCGCCATACCCGATCATTTGCTGACTCACTTATTAAAGCTACGGCCTAGTCACAATTATGGGGACGGGACCTCAGCGTAGTCACGGCGAAAAGTGCCAGCTCATACATCTTGTATCTGTAAATACAAAGAGAAGGAACCGCGGAAGGGGGCCTATTCTCTTCTTCATCACTACTTCGAGAAAAGAGAGAATGTCATTGTAAGGCTTTGAACCTCTCCACGGAGAGGCATACCAAAGCAATATTATCAATAAAAGATCTCCACCTTCCCCTCTTTAACGAATAACATTTGTCTCTTGTATTTTTCTTTTGGTCTCTCGAGTATTACGATCAGCTATGATTGGCCATCACTGTATTTTTATTATTTTATGCTTGCAAAGTATGTGATAACTTTAAGCTAAACACTATCGTTTTCTCTTCCTTTGTCCTTGCTGCTGGTTTCTCCGTTGCGTTGCTTACCTCTTCCTTTATCCTTGCTGCTGCTTTCTCCACTGTGTTGCTTACTTTCTCCTTTATAGAATGCATTTTATTCGTTCTTCCTTGCCTTGCGTAAACAATCTGCCAGAGGCACTAGAAGAATCATACGCTTTTACTGGAGCTTAGAAAAGAAAAATGGATGAGTAAAACAAGGATGCACAAAAAGTTTCAGTTCCCAGCTGCATTGTTACAAAATCTACAGGCCTCCTGCTTTTGCATACAAGATAAGCATCTATATGGGACGTCCAATACTAAAATAGGATCAGCCTTTATTGGAAGTTGACAATAAAAATTAATTTGACGCCTTCACAGTCCTAGCAGGTAACATAGAGATGCATATTAATAAGAAATACGAAAAAAAATAAGAGCTGAAGTTTTTCTTTTGTAACTGAAAAGTTTTAGTTCTATAGCTGAAATTTTTGTCTTTGTAAACAAAGCCAGTTATAAAATAAAAACTTCAGCTCTAGAGCTGAAGTTTTTTTTTTTGTAACTTTGTCTCGAGCAAAAATCATTTAGAGCCCTTCGGTGAAAATTAATGGCAACTGGTAGCCATAAAATAAGACTTATAATTCATAGTCCAAAACCAATTATAAGGGCTAGCAAGAGAAACCCAGGAAACCAGCGAAGACCCTGGCTCCTCAATGGAACCTTCTTTTACACTTAATATTATTAGTCAAAATATTTAAAATCCTGCCAAATCACCCCCAAAATCCTTAAAACCTAGTGACATCCACGTCAAATCTATCCTTTCAGCCCAAATATTTCATTAAACCCAGTCGTCTTCTCCATAACCTCCAAAATCCCCTTTTTATCTTTTACAAAAAAAATTAAATTTTTAGTGATCCAATCTAGAAAAATATGATATTGCATAAGCAAATAAGAAGAGGACGAAGGTGATCTATAGGTTTAACACGTACTATACACATTATACACTAGTATAAAGTGTATATACAACGTTTATACATCGTCGAACAATATATATACACTATTATACACTTCATATACAAAGTTATATGAACATTAAATTTGTATAAAAAGTATATATGCATTATATCAGTGTAGATACACCATCCATATACATGTGCATACATTATATATAAAATTTTCAACACTAATCATAATCACCCAAATCTTTCACGTCCAATTTTGTATAATACGTGTATAATAAATATATAATAAGTGTATCCTTAGCACATAATGTATACACAATGATTATACACTCTATTATATAATTATTATACATTGATTACACAGTGTATAAATAAAGGAGCGTTAACGATAATGGAGGATACCAAACTTGGCCCGAGAAAGCTTTTCTCCGGTAGCGTCTATTTTATTTTTTCCATTTCTCATCTTCTTGCAAAAGTCATCCATTAAAATATCATACAATACTATCTGAAGTCAATAGAAAGCAAAGAAAGCGACAATCTCTGCGAGACTTTTACCTGAAATTACTCAAAGAAAATAGATATTTATATTCTAAGTAAAAGAGGAGGAGATCACAAAGAAAAAAAAAAGAGAAGTTTGAAAAAGATGTATGTTCGTGTCGCTATGGAAGAAGAAAAGAAAAAAAAAGAGTGAAGAAGGGAAAAGATAAAAATAGAGATAAAGAAAGATGGAAATTACTAGTATATTGAAGAAGGGAGAAGATGAGAAGAAGAAAGGGGGGTGGGGGGTGGGAGGGGGAGGTGACTAAAAACTGCATTGGGAAAGGGAGAAGTGCATTGGAAATAGTGGCTATAATTTGTCAATAGGTTAGGCGTAAGAACTATTTTGGGTCCATGGGAGAAAGCATGGGCTAATAAAATTTTCAAGGGCTATAAATGGTCATTTTCTCATTTGTCTTTGTAACTGGAAAACTTCGGCTATAGAGTTGAACTAATTTAGTTCATTGTTTTTTTATTACCCAAATAATACTCTTTTCACAATACTCTTTTCACATAATTTCAGCTATAGTTCTATTTAATTACTACTAATTATTTGTTTTTGCAATCGGAAAACTTCGGCTCTAGAGCTGAAGTTTTTATTTTATAACTAGCAAAAGTTTCCTGGTTACAAAACAAAAACTTCAGCTCTAGAGCTGAAGTTCGCCAGCTATAAAATAAAAACTTCAGCTCTAGAGCTGAACTTCAGCCCTAGAGCTGAACTTCAGCCCCGGTTACTAAAATGATGAAGTTTTGCGTGATTGTCTTTGCTACTTCAGCCCCGTGTGCTGAAGTTATGTGAAAAAGCGGGTACGTTTGTAATTGTTTTGCAAAACGCGCATAAGTTAAAATGTGACACAAAAAATGGGTATATATGCAAATGCCCCTATATATATATATATACTACCATTATCGACAAATTAAGGGCCCGGCCATGAATTTTTTTTCCTTTTCCAAAAAAAATTCACTTTTTCTCGATATAAATATTTGGCAATAAAACTTTTAACTTTTACTTGCAAACGAATTTTTAAAAATTTAAAAATTTTATATTTTAAAATTTTCACTTTAGATGACTCATAAAAATTCGAAAACAACTCAAATTTCATGTCCAAATATATCTCTAATTTTTAAATATTATTTTTTACTTTTAAAGATATTACTTCTTTTCAAAATTTTACAATTCTTATTTACAAACGCCCACTAAGAGTGTAGAAGCAAAAGGCTAGTTATAGCATCTAATAAAAGTAAAATAAATCGGGAGAAAAAGAAAAAGAGAAAAGTAATAAAGAGTAAGCAATGTATTTAAGAAATGTAGCACTGGAAATTATGCACTGACCTAGGGATTATCAAAGGGGAAATAAAAAATAGAATAGTATAGTAATAGTTAAATAGTGGAATCTATTTAGGTAAGTATAGTTTATGCAAGGAAAAGCCAAAGCAGGAGTGACATTTTTGTTTGTTAGTGATAACAATATGCTAATTGGGATCATTATGGACCAAACAAACAGTCGAATTTTCTGACATTTAATTTTATTATTACTCTAATAATAAACAAAATAGAGTGCATTATCATTAACAGCTGACTATTAAGCAGTCGAATGGCTGTCGCCCCTCCGTCAGCGACGAAGATGACAGGAGGCAGCTCAATAATATTTGGGGCTTAAAAGCCAAAAGTTTAATTGGAGGTCCTTAAGTAAAAAATTTATTAAATAATTTTTATTTAGAATCTATTTTTAACTCTTTAGACCTGTAAAGTTGTTAATTATTTTTTATAAAAAAATTTTTAAAATAATTTTGTAATATATATAGTCTATACGGCTTGGGAGAGAGAGCAAATCCATTTAATTTTCTTCTTTTTCTTGAACTTTATTATTATCTAACTCAATTAGATTTGTGATCTGTTCGTCTAAAAAAACTCTCCTATATAACTAATTTAATTTTTTGTTGCTTGCCAAAATTTTATCAAGATCTCCTTTTTGAAATTATATTAAATTTCAACTCTTATGTCTCCCTCTTGGGGAATAGCAAGATTTATTTTTTCTAGTTGACATATTTAAATTCTAATAAATATTTTGAAAATATATTTATGCGGTAAAAATATAAGATAAAAAGATACTAGAATGTTAGAATGAAAGAACCCGATTCGAAGACTTATTCTAAACTTAGTACTGCTACTCCAAATATTTTCCACAAGCTTTAAACGTGAGAAAGAACAGAAATGAGATGCAATATAGTGTATCAAAAATAAATGTTAACTATGTCTTTATAGAAGCAATAGATCTTTTCGGAAGTTTTGAAAAAACAAATAGTTAGATCAAGGAGAAAGTAAGGAAGAATATAAGACAAAGTATGTAAATTGATGGAAAAAACAAATAGTTGATCATAGATTTTTTTTGTAAAATCTGAAAAATGTTTTTCAAAAACAAAAACATTTTGCATAACAAGTTGTAAAAACATTAAAAAAAGGTTTTTTAACAATTTTTCTTTTTGTAAAATCTGAAAAAATAGTAAAAACTAAAAAAAATTAGCTTTAACAAACTATTTTCGTTTTTTGAAAAATGTTTTTTTTTCTTCAGTGTTTTAATTTTTTTAAAGATTTTTTTTTGTTAAAACTGGAAAAATAAATTTTGTAAAAACTGAAAAAAAAAAGTTTAACATGATATTTTTATGTTAAAAAAGAAAAAAACGAAAAAGAAAAGAGAAAAATAACATTAAGTTAATTAGTTATAATATTCTATTAGAAAGTGACACGTTGACCACTAAATTAGTTTTAATTTTTTTCAAGCCTTCATGCGCTTCAAAATTGTTACTTAGATACTTTGATTTAGGGAGGATATTAAATACACTTAATTTTAGAATAATGGGGTAACAAGTCGTCCGTAAAATTTAAGTGTGTAGATGATTTTCTTGGACAACATCAATGAGTAGTTTGCCTATTATCTCTATAAGACAGTACGTAAATTGATGGAAAAAAGGTGAAATAAAATATTGTGGCTCGTTAGTAAGAAAGAGAATGTAAAGTTTTGACACATTTTGTACTGAAAAGGTCAAAAGCGGAATAACAATTTTCCAGTTTCCTTATCAAATCCATTCCTCGTTAGTATGTAAGCGATTTATAGATGGAAAAATGGTCTGAACTGCTCCTAACGTATTGACTCCAGTTTAAAAATATCTTGCGTTAATCTATTTTGAAAAAAATACCCCTATCGTTAAAATTTTGGCATATTTGTGCCCCTAAGTCTAACAACTGACTGTATTTATATTTAAAACGGTAGGGACATTTTTTTCAAAATAGGTTAACGGCAGGGGTATTTTTAAACTGGAGTCAATACCTTAGGGGTACAAATATGCCAAAATTTTAACGGTAGGGGCATTTTTTTCAAAATAGGTTAACGGAAGGCATTTTTAAACTGGCGTCAATACGTTAGGGACAGTTCTGACCCTTTTCCGTTTATAAATTTATTCATATTCCCCTATTTTTAAGTCAATAGGTCACTTATTTCGAAAGCTAAAATGTTGGCTTTTCTTTTATATGAAATTTTAATTATCTTATGAATAATACTCAATGTTTTCAAAAAAAATTATAATCTTATTATTTTTAGAAAATGGCGTCCTCAAATTTGGAGGCCCAAAGCAACAACTTTAGTTACTTCATGGTAAATTCGGCACTGGAGATGACACTGCTTCGAAATGCCATTGAACCTATTATTGATTATTTAAGTTATTAGGATTTAATATTTATATAATTTAAATATATAAATATTTAAATTATATATTTAGAGAGAGAAGCTCTGGCGACGGGCACGCAAGACGCCGCCTGCCGCCGGCAAACAACCACTGTAACCAAACACACATACTAACCACTTCATCACTGTAAATATGGCAAGAGTAGTCACACCAGAAAGTGGAATCCTACAAGAGCTAACCCGAAGACCCCTTATGCACTGGTTCACTGGAATGGGGAGTGCCCCGACGGTCATGCAGGCACCGCTGGAGAAGGAGAAGGAGGGTGCGGATGGAGCGACGATGGCCAGAAAACTCACCTACTCCACTGAACCAAAAATAGCGGAGATGTTGGAAATCATGTATATCTATGATATGTGCGCTTTGGTTGTATGAGCATGATTTTCAGGTATAGGTTTTGATGAATGACAAACAATGAAGTCAAGTGTCAAACAACGATATAATATGACAATCAATCAAATGGCGAGAAGCATACTGATGACGGAATTGCATGAACGAGCCAAAGAGTTCATGACCGAAGACCCAAGATGTAGGTCGTTTGGTAGAACCAATGTAAGGACAACGTTTAAGTTATCTTATCCTTTGGCTCAACATTAGGTCATCATAAACATGCATAAAATATTTTATTAAATCATATTTATCATAAACATGCATCTTTGTGTTAAAACAAAATGATGTTGAAGGTTTTAAACATGTCTTTTAAATCAGGGCCTCAACAATCGATTATTTGAATCCTACAATCGATTGTATTAAGACAGTGTGATCTGAAGTTTTTCAAAATAGCAAACAATCGATTGTCTACTCTTAACAATCGATTATTTTGAGACAGTGTGCAACCGAAGTTTTTAAACATCTAAACAATCGATTATTTTTGTCATACAATCGATTATATTCATAAACAATCGATTGTCATTTTCATACAATCGATTATATTTTGACCGTTCCCACAGAATTCTAAATTGATTTTTGAACGTTGAATACAATCGATTATTTAGTCCATACAATCGATTGTTTAGCCTAAAATCAGGAATCTGTCTTTTGAACGTTGGTCAAATAATCGATTATCTACTCCAAACAATCGATTGTTTGAGCACAGAATCAGGGATTTTATTGGTCAATTAAGCAACGGTCAGCACCACTTTTTCACCTATAAAAAGAGGTCTTTTGAGCTGATTTTAAACACACAACTCCTCCATACATTGTTATACATATTGATCATTTTCAAGAATCATTTTAGAGCTTTTGTTGAGCCATTTGATAGACAACTTTGTATTGTTCATAGAGCTTATTGTGTATCTCTTTATCCACTCTATTGAGAGAGTATTTGTTGTAAAAGAGAGTTGTTTGAGAAGAACATATCTTCTCATTTGTCGGGTTTGCTAAGTACCCAAAGTCTTAGTGGTTGAAGTCTTGGGGTGAGGTATCCTCAAGCAAGTGAAGTCCTAAGGTGTGGTATCCTTGAGCAACTGTAACGGTTTGTTAAGCACCCGTAAGCTTGACGAAGTTAGTGGACATCTCGAGAGAGTCTCTCGGGGACTGGACTAGCCACGGGTTGTGGTGAACCAGGATATATGGTGCGTTCGTTCTTTATTATTTACTTATCGCACTTATTTCATTCCTGCAATTTTTAAATTCCGCAAGTTTACGCTGTTTTTTATTATAACGCTATTCACCCCCCCCCCCTCTAGCGTTAAGCGTATATTCTAACAATTGGTATCAGAGCCTAACTCTCTGAAAGCCTTAACCGGTTGAGAGAAATATATATTTTTCTGTTGAGAATATTGAACGCAGGAACGATAGATGAAGGACAGTCCACCACTTGCCCTCCACTATTTGACGGAACAAGCTATAGATATTGGAAAGAGCGGATGAGCATCTTCCTCAAAGCAAACAGTTTTTGTTTGTGGCAAATCATCAAAAACGGTGAACCAATGCCAACAAAGAAAGTTGGAGAGACCACGGTTCCAAAGAAGGAAGATGAATATGATGCCGAGGATATCAAGAAAGTTGAAAATAATGCAAGGGCCATCCATGTATTATATTGTGTGGTGAATCCAGATGATTATCGAAAAATCTCTTGCTGCACAACCGCCAAGGAGATGTGGGATAAGCTCGAGATCATTTATGAAGGTACGCCTCAAGTCCGAGAAGCCAAAATTGATTTTCTAACACATAAATATGAAATCTTTAAAATGGAGAAGGAACCCATTGGTGTTATGTTTGAACGATTTTTAAGAATCGTCAACGATCTCCATGCTCTCGGGAAAGTTTACACGAACAAAGATCTTGTTCGAAAAGTCCTACGGAGTCTCACTCCCGAATGGCGCTCCTAAGCCAATGCCATCCAAGAGTCGATGGAATTCACGGATATCACAATTGATGGACTAAGAGGTAACCTCGAAACTTATGATAGCACAATTCTTAATCCTTATCTTAGAAGCAATTCGAATTTCGCCTTCAAAGCCTCATCCTCTAAAAGAGAAGAGGTAAGTGATTCGGAAAGGGATGATGATAATATTTTCAATGATAAAATTAAAAAGTTTTGTAAGTCTATAAAAAAAGACAAGAAAAAGAAGAAACACCATAGGCGCTTATCACGGGATTCGGACAGCTCAAGCGATGAAAGCGCCGCATTGTGTCTCATGGCTAACGAAGGAGAAGAGGTAAGTACATCTAACTCTCACTCGTTTGAAGAATTACAAAATGCCTATGATGAATTGTATGGTGAATTTGTTAATGCTTCCAAAACTATCATAGAATTGAAGAAAACACTTTCTTTGCAGAAAACACTTTCTTTGCAAGAAACAGATTTTCAGAAAACACTTTCTTTACAAGAAAAAGAGTTTGAAAAATCCTCTTCTTCGAAAGAAATAGATTTTGAAAAATTGACTAATGAAAATGATGTTCTTAAAAATAAAATTGAAGTTTTAGAAAAAGAAAATAATTTTTTGAAAAATGACATTGTTGATTTTAAAAATAAAATCAAGGAATTGAATGAAGCCTCTTCCATTGATAAATGTTCCAATTGTTCTTCTTGTAGTTCTTTAAAACTAGAGAACACAGAACTTAGGAAAGCACTAGAAACACGCAGTGTTGATAGTCCTAAAATTGAAGATATTAAAAAGGATGAAAGTAATGAGGTCGGACCATCTAGAAAGAATTCTAGGAACCTCACTAATGAGTCTAAGATTAATAATTTTAGACAACCTAGACACAATTCTAGGAATTTTATAAATGAGTCTAGAATGAATAATTTTAGACCACCTAGACATGACTCTAGGAAATTCAACGCTTCTAGGGGGAACAACTTTAGATCACCTAGAACGCATTTGGCTCAACCTAGACATATGCACAATCCTAATGTTATATGTCACTGTTGTAATCGGGTAGGACACATTGCACCCGTTTGTTTTGCTAAACATAGAGATTTATGTGTTGATTATGACTATTGTTACCCTAACCCCCAAGACCCAAAAGAAGTTGGGTACCAAAAACCTATTTTTAGGTTCTTTTTGCAGGTGTGCTTGAAGACTACAATATTGTAGTGGATGCACCAAGCACGAAACCTTAATGCATTAAGGGGGAACGTCGGTTAGTTATCGTATTTTGAATAAAAACGCAATAAGTTGATATGTGCAAATAATCTATATCAGTTTTGGTTGATACATGCTTTAATAAGTTTTATTTTTGAATAACAATTAGTATCAATTGGTTTTATAATAAATGATTGATTCATGTTTTGATGAATATTTTTAGTTTAAATAACAATTGGCATAGTTGAGAAAAATGATCGTTATTATTAGTATGCCATTTACTAATTTTTATATGATCTTGTCTATAACGATTGGTATCGTCAATGGTTTAAATAACCTTTGGTATACTCTTTTTGCTAATGCCAAAAGGGGGAAGAATATGGGCGATATGCATGCTTTAATTGAGGGTGAATATTCAACTAAGGGGGAATTATATTGAATTGAATTGGTTGCATAAATTATACGTTGAGATATAGCATCTATTTAGGGGGAATTCAATATGCATATCTTCCGTTGTTTGTCATTATCAAAAAGGGGAAAATTGTTGGAAATCATGTATATATATGATATGTGCGCTTTGGTTGTATAAGCATGATTTTCAGGTATAGGTTTTGATGAATGACAAACAATGAAGTCAAGTGTCAAACAACGATATAATATGACAATCAATCAAATGGCGAGAAGCATACTGATGACGGAATTGCATGAACGAGCCAAAGAGTCCAAGACCGAAGACCCAAGATGTAGGTCGTTTGGTAGAACCAATGTAAGGACAACGTTTAAGTTATCTTATCCTTTGGCTCAACATTAGGTCATCATAAACATGCATAAAATATTTTATTAAATCATATTTATCATAAACATGCATCTTTGTGTTAAAACAAAATGATGTTGAAGGTTTTAAACATGTCTTTTAAATCAGGGCCTCAACAATCGATTATTTGAATCCTACAATCGATTGTATTAAGACAGTGTGATCTGAAGTTTTTCAAAATAGCAAACAATCGATTGTCCACTTTTAACAATCGATTATTTTGAGACAGTGTGCAACCGAAGTTATTAAACATCTAAACAATCGATTGTTTTTGTCATACAATCGATTATATTCATAAACAATCGATTGTCATTTTCATACAATCGATTATATTTTGACCGTTCCCACAGAATCCTAAATTGATTTTTGAACGTTGAATACAATCGATTATTTAGTCCATACAATTGATTGTTTAGCCTAAAATCAGGAATCTGTCTTTTGAACGTTGGTCAAACAATCGATTATCTACTCCAAACAATCGATTGTTTGAGCACAGAATCAGGGATTTTATTGGTCAATTAAGCAACGGTCAGCACCACTTTTTCACCTATAAAAAGAGGTCTTTTGAGCTGATTTTAAACACACAACTCCTCTATACATTGTTATACATATTGATCATTTTCAAGCATCATTTTAGAGCTTTTGTTGAGCCATTTGATAGACAACTTTGTGTTCTTCATAGAGCTTATTGTGTATCTCTTTATCCACTCTATTGAGAGAGTGTTTGTTGTAAAAGAGAGTTGTTTGAGAAGAACATATATTCTCATTTGTCGGGTTTGCTAAGTACCCAAAGTCTTAGTGGTTGAAGTCTTGGGGTGAGGTATCCTCAAGCAAGTGAAGTCTTAAGGTGTGGTATCCTTGAGCAACTGTAACGGTTTGTTAAGCACCTGTAAGCTTGACGAAGTTAGTGGAAATCTCGAGAGAGTCTCTCGGGGACTGGACTAGCCACGGTTTGTGGTGAACCAGGATACATCGGTGCGTTCGTTCTTTATTATTTACTTATCGCACTTATTTCATTCCTGCAATTTTTAAATTCCGCAAGTTTTACGCTGTTTTTTATTATAATGCTATTCACCCCCCCCCTCTAGCGTTAAGCGTATATTCTAACAGGAGAAACCGACAATGGCAGAAGTTGTAAAAGGCAATCAGACCCAAAAGCAAGGCTTGCAATTGAAATTTTACCCTCCGTTGATGAAGGATGGTGTCAAAATTGCTAAGCTAAATCCGAAGGAGATAAAAAACCAGAATCAGAAATGGAGGTATGCCCTAATTGGTTATGTATTGGGAGGTAACCCTTCCTTCAAATAAATGTTGAAGTATGTCTATGGCGTTTGGAATGAGGTTACAACGCCTACCCTGCTACTACATGACGATGGGTATTTCATATTCAAATTCGAATCCATGGAGGAGAATAATTTTATCATACATAAGGGACCATATACCTTCACTGCCAGACCTATGATTTTGAAAGAATGGGACCCTGAATTTCAGATTAAAAATGAGTCGATGCGAATTGTCCCAATTTGGGTCAACTTTCCTGGACTTCCGATACAATGCTGGGCTGAGGAGAACCTTGGCAGAATAGCAAGCTTACTGGGTAAGCCATTTTGCACTGATAGGCTAACTGCTGAGTGTGAAAGAATATCCTATGCGAGGGTGCTTGTAGAAGTGGATATAACTCAGCCTTTGCCTGATGATATCCATATAGAGATTCCATATGGGAAAGCATGGATACGAAGTGTTGAATATGAATGGAAGCCAACATTCTGCGTTGAATGCAACTCGTTTGGACACAAGAATGGTGACTGTCAGAAGGAACAACAGAATGAAGGCATCCAGAGGCAGAGAAGGAGGAAAAAGAAGGTAACAAGAGTACAATGGAAACCAAAAGCTATTGCTGAGGTGACAGTGGAAAGGCAGCAAAGTGACAGACAAGTTAATGAGAAGCTTGCTGAGAAGCCTGCTGAGACTTTGAATATATAAAGCAACAACAAAGGCAAGAAAGTTGAAGTTGCTCGAGGCCCAAAGGACAAGAATCAAACAAGAATGATCAACTATGCTGAGGTAACCAGGCGGAATACCTTTGCAGCACTCACCATAGTTGAACCCCTTGATGACGACCAGGCACAGGGAGAATGCAGTTCAGAGCCAGGTGACCCAAGAGGATCCACTGTTTCTCTATGAGACTTATATGCTGGAACATTAGAGGGCTGAATAAGCCCTTTATGCAGAGAGAGTTAGTCAAATTTCTAAAGACTAATAGAGTTGATATGATAACATGTTTAGAGACTAGGGTAAAATAGCAGAATGCAATGGCAGTTTATAAAAAACTGGGAGATGACTGGACTGTAGGGAATAATTATTTACATGCCCCCAATGGCAGAATATGGGTATTGTGGAAAGAAGCAAATGTCCAAGTGACAATACTGGAGAGCACTGATCAGACAAATCACTGTCAAGTAAAGGACATACATTCAACATTCACTAGCTTTTTCACATTTGTATATGGTCTTCACACCACTCAACAAAGGGCTACGCTCTGGGGGAGCTTGAGAGCTGTTCAGCAAACTGCCCCTTAGCTAATAGTAGGGGATTTCAATAGTCCTTTGGGAGTTGAAGACAGAATCAATGGACAGCCAGTACACCATTCTGAAATTGCAGACTTTCAAGGGTGTATTGATGACATAGGAGTAGGGCAGATTACCAAAAGGGGAAACTCTTTCTCATGGAGTAATAAAGGGATGCTACTGACAGAATATATAGCTACATTGATTGGGCTTTTGGCAATGCCCAATGGTTTAACATGTACACAGGAGTGGAAGCAGTTTATATGTTACCCAGAATCTCAGATCACACCCCAATTTTTATAGAGACTGACATTGTCAAAGCTAAAGTGAAGAGACCATATAGGCTGCTGCACACAGTTATGCAACAAACTGAGTACCAGGAAATAGTTCAGAGAATTTGGGATCAACACATACAGGGACACACCATGTACTCTATTTGGAACAAACTGAAGAGAATTGAAAAAGAGGCCAGAACTATTCAACAGGAACACTCATCTGTGGATACAAAGCTGCAACAATTGAAGGAAGATCTGAGAAAGAGCCCAAAACAAACTGAATGATGACTGGTTCAATGAAACAGTGATCACTGAAGAGAACAACTTATTGCTGAACATTGAAAAATGGGAAGATATCCAAGAACAGATATTGAGGCAGAAGTTAAGGCACACTGGATTCAGTTGGGTGACAGAAACTCCAAATATTTCCATGCGTACATGAAATCCAGACAAGCCAGAAACAGGGTGAGCAGCATACTTAATGATAGCCAGATGAGGATCACAGACCCATATCAGATCCAAGAGGAATTCACTCAATTTTTCCAACAGCTCCTAGGCACAGCAGCAGACCACCTACCTGGAATTGATATCAATGTGGCTAGGGATGGGCCATGCCTATCAATGCACCAATAGCAGCAACTCCTAGCTCTAGTAACACAGGAGGAAATTAGTCAGACAGTCCACAATCTCCCTGATGATAAGGCCCCTGGGATAGATGGATATCCAACAGAGTTTTTCAAAAAGTTCTGGCCTATTGTGGGGGCAGAGGTAACAGATGCAGTGCAACAATTTTTTCAGAATGGGAAAATGCTGAAAGAAGTCAACTGTACCACTATTACACTGATCCCGAAAGTGAAGAATCCAAATTATGTTAAGGAGTTCAGGCCAATTGCTTGCTGCTCAACATTGTATAAAGTCATTGCAAAAATTCTCACAAATAGGCTAAAAAAAGTGGTCGACTACTTGGTTGGGCAGGCACAGTCAGCATTCATTGAGGGGAGGAATATTTTGGACAATGTTATCATGGCCCATGAATTGATTAGAGCCTATTCCCAGAAGGCTGTCTCTCCCAGATGCATCATCAAAGTAGACATCAGGAAAGCATATGACTCTGTCGAATGGGGCTTTCTGAGAGCAGTGCTACTGGAGTTTGGCATACCTTACAGACTGGTCAATCTGATCATGGAATGTGTTTCTACAGCAAGCTTCTCACTGTTGGTAAATAGGGGCCTTACCAACAAGTTTCCAGCAAAGAAAGGGCTAAGAAAAGGGGACCCAATGTCCCCCTATCTATTTGTCTTAGTCATGGAATATCTCAACAGACAATTGAAACAGCTGAACAAGAACCCAGACTTCAACTTTCACCCCAAATGCTCCAAATTGCAACTAACTCATATTTGTTTTGCAGATGACCTCCTCATGTGTTGCAGAGGAGATGAAACCTCCCTGAGACTTTTACTGAAAGAGTACAACAACTTTTCACAGATGTCTGGGTTACAGGCCAATCTGGAGAAAAGTTCACTGTACGTAGCTGGAGTATCACAAGAGACTAAAACTAGCTTACTGGCAGAATTCCAGCTTACAGAAGGACAATTCCCATTCAAATACTTGGGAGTCCCCTTGTCAACTAGGAAAATCATAATTGCACAATGTCTACCCTTGGTGGACAAGATAGTAGATAAAGTCAGATGCTGGTCTTCCAAGACACTGTCCTATGCTGGCAGACTTCAATTGATCAAGAGTGTCCTTTTTGAGATGCAAACACATTGGGCACAGGTATTCCTCATTCCAAAGAAAGTCAGCAAACTGGTGGAAGGTATATGTAGGAACTATCTATGGACAGGGAAGCATGAAGAAAGCCACAGGGCACCCATAGCTTGGGATACAGTTTGTAGACCAGTGGCAGCAGGTGGCCTCAATGTGATATGTTTTGAACAATGGAACAGAGCAGCACTGTCCAAGATATTATGGGCACTAATGCAGAAAAAAGATAAACTGTGGATCAAATGGATACACTGCCATTACATAAAAAGAAAAGAGGTGATCAACATGGAAGCACCAAAACAGGCAAGCTGGTTGGTAAGGAAAATATTTGGAGCTAGGAATGGTGGGCTCATGACTGGGCAGCACTGCAATCTTGCTGCCAGAAGGAGAAATACAGTATCAAAACTGCCTATAGGTACTTCATCCCACAGTTCACCAAAGTTCCCTGGAAAAAGTTGATAATGGTACCAAGCATTCTGCCAAAACAACAATTCATGTTATGGATGACACTACATCGACGCTTGGCAACAGTAGCCAGGCTAGCAAAATGGGGTATACAAACTGACCAGGCTTGCTCTTTATGTGACAGTGGCAACACAGAGACACATGATCACTTTTTCTTCGAATGTCCTTACTCACAAGCATTGTGGCAAGGAATACTAAGGTGGCTCAACTTCAATAGAATGTTATACAACTGGGAGTACGAAATACAATGGCTAACTGCTAGAGTAAACAGTAGGAATCCAAGAAAATCCATCCTAGGAGTGGTTTTTGCCGCAACTGTATATAATATATGGATGGAACGGAATGAAAGAAGATTCAGATAAACGAGCACGGAGGCTAAGATTAGAGTAAGAATGATTGCACAGCAAGTGCACATCACTGGCCGAAAGATCCACAAATAGCAGCCTACTCTACAATACTTAAATAGCTACCCAATATGTAATTCTTGAATGTAGTCACAGTTTTGTAGAATAGACCTTAGTTTTTCAGCCCTCAGATTGTATAGTGGATACATAGGTTTTTGAGAGGTGTTCTATAGTCCCAAAGAACACACGATGTACATTTTTCATTGGTTGAAATACAATTTTTCATTTTGACCAAAAAAAAATATTTATATAATTTAGGAAATCTCTTAACACAATATATAGAATATGAACTAAAATTATTCGTCATTTAAGTTATTGGATATGAGATTTGTTTCGTCCGCAGCTGTCAAAAGGGTAGACAAACAACAATAACAATAACAACAACCTTGTATAATCTACTTAGTGGGGTTTAAGGAGAGTAGTATGTACGCAGACTTTACCCCTATCCTTGGGTAGAGTGCTGTTTCCAAATAGACCTCCGGCATCCTTCCCTCCAAGAACTTCTCACCTTACTCTTGGGTAGACTCGAACTCACAACCTCTCAGTTAGAAATATGGGTTGCTTACCATCAGAGCAACACCTCTCGTCTTCAAAAGGGTTACAAAGGAAATAGAAAAGTAGAGTAAGAAAGAAATATTTTGTTTTATGGTTATTCTTGTTTACTGAATGGCAGTCCAATGTTTGGCATTTGGCAGAGCCAGTCAATAGAGGATGTTTCGACCAAGTCTTTGTCTTTTCCTACTCACACTACTCTGTCCTTGCCTGTACACAATTAAAGCTGCCATGGATTTCTATATCCTCAACCGATTTCCGATAGATTAATTGTTTTTTCTTTTTTCTGGCTGTCCGTTTACTGCAACATCGCCATCCTTTTTTATGCCGACTTGGAACTAACAATAGTAAAAGAAATTTTTATATTTCTATATCATATAACAAATTTTACTAGTCTTAATATATAAGGTTGGATATAATTATATTTAGTATACCAAGTTATCAATTTTATATTATAGTATTTTTTAAGGGTACAATTAATATAATGTATATTCTTTATTGATTTAAAGTATCAGATATTTCACCCCTCCCACGTTTCTCTCTCCCAAACCCTCACCCTCACCCACATTTTAGTGAGGGATTTCTTTTCTTCATGCCCTTTTTTTCCTTCATATGTTTTTGATTCAGATACCAGGAGAATCTTTGACACATGTACTTCTACATTTTTAACTTATAACAAGATATGTTAATACGAAAATTAGAACTCTTCACTAGGCGTTCATTTTTTTGAAATCTATGTGGCGTATCAGTTCATAAATTGATACCTGGGCTTCCAGAATGAGCATTGCTTTACGTTTCAGTTGTGTAGAATATCCATAACGCAATTCTTTCGGGTTGGAGTTGAAAGATGTTTTAGTTAAATTCATTCAAATCTGCAAAATATGTTGTTCCTAGGCTTCCACTAGCTGGACACTCTTATTTTGTATTGGAGATTTTTGAACATTATATGTACAAGTTGTCACATGCTTTAACTTAGCTCCGTGTGTTATTTCAATATTTATTCTTCTTAACTCCATGTGTTATTTTAATATTTATTCTTCTTAAATCATACAGATTCGTCCAATCTCAAAAATAAACTTTTCGACATAATTGTATTTTTTGCAGAATATTTAGTTTTAGTCGTTTTTTATTTGTGAAAACAGAAAACAAAACATGTATAATCAGAATACAAATAATCTATAATTTATCTATAAAATATCTACAAATTGGGTACACTAAATTTTAATATCCCAATTCTCAGTTCATTGTAGCTTAACTAGTATTTTCGACATAATTACGTTTTTTGCAGAAGTTTTAGTCGTTTCGGATTTGTGAAAACAGAAAATAATGCATCTACAATCAGACTACAAATAATCTACAAAATATATACAAACTAGGTATACTGAATTATAATATACCAATTCCCATTCGATTGTAGTTTAATTGGGCTTTTCAACATAATTGTGTTTTTCAGAAGATTTTATAGAAGTTTTAGTCGTTTTTGATTTGTGAAAACAGAAAACAAAGCATCTAGAATTAGAATACAAACAATCTACAATTTATCTACAAAATATCTACAAACTGACTACATTAAATTTTTATATCCCAATTCCCATTCAATTGTAGCATAATTGAAATTTTTGACATAATTACGTTTTTCCAGAAGACTTGTACAAATTTAACCATTTTTTATTTATGAAAACAGAAAATAAAGCATCTACAATCAGAATACAAATAATCTATAATTTATCTCTAATTTCTGAAAAATCAAATTTTCACCTCGGAATTATTCCATTACTAAATTTCAGTAGTTCCTCTTTTTAATTTATAACAAAATATGAAAACCTCTTGGGAATATTGTAATTCCGTAAACTGTGTGGAAGTCCTTTTCTGGTGCAGAATAAAATAGGCAGTGCCAATCATTCTTTATTTGATTAAAAATATCGTAGATATATATTTATTACTCTAATAAGTCAATGTCCCCCACCACCTACCTCGAATGATTCCACATAAATGGTCTGAAATACGCTGTTCCCCTCTTGTCTCTTTGCTAATCACACTACCACGTAATACGGACACTCGACCGCTCCACAATACTTTCCTTAATCTTTCTTGTCTCTCAATATGAAGATATGTATACTATAATTTTATTTACAGTGTCAAAAATTTATATACTATAAATGCACTAAATTTAAACTCTTTTATATTTTTAATTAATAATGAAAAATTAGTGGATGAGAAAAAGAACTCCAATAGTGAGATTTGGGAATTCAACTTAAACTTATCCTGTGGAAGTTTTTATGGACAATTAGTTTTCTTTGTCTATATCTTTCAAGAGAATGATAAATAATCGTGGTCACGGATATTATTAGGAAATATTGTAAATATCTTTTGTGTATCTTTTTATTATTGGCAGAATATTCTCTCATTAATTGTACAATCCTATAGTTGGTAGGTCTTGATTTTCCTTCATTATTGTACAATCCTATAGTTGGTAGGTTTTGATTTCCCTATACTCTATATATACCTTTGTAAGCAATATATTTTAATGAGAAGCCTCAAACTAATTAACTTCTCCCAAAACTCTCTACATGGTATCAGACGCCAGTGGCTTATCGGCAAACAAATCCTAACTACATACTACCCGCCGCCGCCGTAGCTCCTCTCATCGGAGCCCGTCGCCGCCGCTGCACTAATCGGCAGCCCTCTCCCGCGTTCCTCTCCGGCCTCTTGCTGCGCCGCCGCTGCACTAACCGGCAGCCCCCTCTCTCAGCGCCTTTTCTTCGTCATCTTACCGCGCCACCGCTGCACTAACCGGCAACCCTCTCTCTCGACGTCGATCAGCGTGTCCTCTGCCTCGCGCTCCATGGCCGCTGCCCTAACCGGCAGTCCTCGGCTTCCTCTGTTGATGTCCAAGATTGGCGTGTCCTCCGGCCCTCCATCTTAAGGGGGCGTATTAGGAAATATTGTAAATATCTTTTGTGTATCTTTTTATTATTGGTAGATTATTCTCTCATTAATTGTACAATCCTATAGTTGGTAGGTTTTGATTTTCCTATACTCTATATATACCTTTGTAAGCAATATATTTTAATGAGAAGCCTCAAACCAATTAACTTCTCCCAAAACTCTCTACAGATATGATCTCAATAAAGTTAGAAGGTATTCATTGCAGTTACAAGTTATATTTATTGAGAATGAAAATATCATTTCACATCCTCAATAAATTTTAGCTAGCATTTCTATATAAATAAGTTTTTGAAGTTGTGTTGAAAAATAATTTTTGGAAGTTAAAGTTGTGTTTGGACATATATTTTATTTGAAAAATATTGAAATATTGTGAGTAGGAAAAAGAATTAACCGAGAAACTGCCCCAAACCAGTTTTAGGAACTTGATTTTTTTTTTTAAAAAAAGTGATCATATTCTATTAACAAACATTGTTTTTAGTTTTTTTTTTCAAAACAAGCTCCCAAAATTCATGGCCAAATGAAATTCTTAGTATGTAACAATAAGTTAATTATTTTTTAATTAAATTATCAATTAATATTTATCAAGAACTTTATATATAATTACTTAATCAACGAGTTGATTGTACAAATATGTATAGACATTAAACACACATTATTATAGGTGCAAACCTATAATGAAAAGACATAATAATGCGTTCACATCGTCCTCACGAAGCTACCATCCTTGAATGGGTACTAATAATTGAGACAATTCGGAATCTAATGTTGGGGGCTCCGAAGAGCTAAGCAAAACCCCATCTCTCTCTCTCTTTTCAATTTTAAAGATTGTATTTTTTAATTTTGGGTACTGCCATCCATTAGGATGATCCATATATCTAATTAACCTATCAATATGCATGGCAGAGCTAGAAATTATGCAACGGATTTAACTGAACCTAATATTTTTTACTTAAATAATATATTTGTATTACATTCATTAAAATATGCACAACTATTAAATTTGGAACCCAATTATAGATACCTCAAGTCATCGTTCTAAAATTTAAAACGTATAAAATTAAAATTATAGCTCCGCCTTTGTCAATACGCATGAAACATTGTACGACATGTCAACTACGGGATGCATGACTATAAGAAATTCAACTGTGCAGTTATATGAAGCTTAATAATAATTCCACAAAAAAATTACTATTGCATAAACATTTATACTAGTAGAGAAAATGGCCGTTATTACATAATTGTCAGATTCACCTGCCTTTAAATGATGTAAGAGATCAAATGCAATTTTCACGTAAAGCTCTCATTTCGGTCTCGTTACTCTTTTCTTCCAGAAACAACCAAAAACTTACTACACATATAACTAAAAAATAAATAAAAAGCTAGAGAGAAGTGAATGTAGTAAGATCGGTCCATATTAAATGGTCGTATAATAAAATGACATGTGAAACCAGAAACAGATGAAAAGCAAGACAAGTGAAAGTAAAAGATCGGGGGCAACAATCCCGGCTGGCATCCGGAAAGCCCCCGAAGAGAATATTGCTCATGAAGACAGGTTAATACCTATCACCTGATAGCAATCAACGAAAAATATTCTGCAGTATTAAATACATAATCCATTATAGAGAATATGACATTCATAGTATGCTGTTACACATTCTTCAATAGTCCCCATAACTACCATTTAAGAGGGTTTGATCCTAGGACCTTATTCTTTAGGTGCCACTATAAATAAGGATTTCGACACATGATTTTTTTGACAAACTTATGCTATATACTGTTTAAAGCTCAATTTTAACATAGTCATTACTGCCTCCGGAAGCTCTGCTCCCGGAACCCAAGCTCTCTACTGTCTTATCTTGATTCAGTTCTAAGTCCTACATTCTTATTTAATTATTTATTATTATGCGATCAAATCGATTCGTTTGTCTATAAATAACATATAAATTCAATTGTACCATTTTATGGGTAAACAGTTTGGCAACCACCGTGGGGATTAGACAATTGCGTAATTGAGTTGATCCTTGAATTTATTACTAACATGTTTGATTCTTTGTTTTCAGCAAAAACCCATAAAAATAACATATAATAATGTCAACATCGCATATAACGTTAAGGCCCAAGGAAATCGACCTCAGCATGAAGACTCGATCAGCGATACCCGTAACGAGGGGGATGAGGCCACACCAGTCCATGACGGGCAATATCCATGATATGTTCGAGAGGCAATCCCTGATGATGCTGAGGACGAGCACATCGCTGAAACAGTAAGAATCCTGAGGGAGCAATAGAAGACTATTATGGGCCACCGTTCACGACATGATTAGGTCATGACGGAGTTGAGGCATGTGTTGTCGGGTGCTTCCAACAATGCGAATAGACGAGGTCTGGTTCTTCCAATTCTCCCCCAAACCAAAAACTCTGAGGGTTGACAACAATGCCCCGAGGGACGAAGTCCGCTTCGACGGGGACAGGGGGAACAGTAGCGGATCTGATAACAACAATGATAATGACCCATATAAAACCAAACTCATGCGGTTCATGAGGGAAATAAATGCCTGAATGGATCAAATTCCAGGTGCGCCGTCAGTATTGAAAGACTGAATTCAAAGAAATACACTCAATTGACTTTCAAACCAAGCACGACGCAAGAATTGATCCCAAAGTGGTTAAAGATGCGAGACGTGCTGAAATATGATGGGAGTTCAGATTCTTAGGAGTACATCACCACCTACACAATGGCGGTGAAGGGGAACAACTTAGCGCCACACGAGATTGAGTCAGTCTTACTGAAGAAATTTGGAGAGACCCTCACGAAAGGGGCCTTGACATGGTATTCGATTTTACCGAGCACTCAGTAGATTCTTTCGAGATGCTCGTAGATTTTATCAAATCCCATGCTGGGTCGAAGAAGGTACATGCCCGAAGGCCGACATATTCAGGATTGCACAAGGAGAATTCGAATTATTGCGGGAGTTCGTGACTAGATTCTAGAAATAAATGATGTTCCAGAAAGAAAGAATGTTGTTACCGGCCATTACTAAAAGCCTGAATCCGAGAACATCCGACGCTTCCCGAAAATTAAAGGAAAGTATGCTCAAATACCAAGAAACAACGTGGGCGGATGTTCACAATCGATATAAGTCAAAGATAAGAATTGAGGATAACCAGCTCATTTCGCGACATCAACCAAGGGTCGGGACTGGGAGACGAATAAGGAGAAATTGAAAGATGATTTCAACACAGATCGATTGTCCTCTAGAGGTCGGTTTTTGCCTAAAGAAAGGGTCAAAAGATGCGGTAGAGGCTTCCGGTAGACGGATATATTCACTACCGATAGGAGAGCTGATCGAGGTCTTACGACAAAGAGGTATAGGTCTCTCGAGACTCCATCTACCCCAGGTTATCAGAACACAACTTCCATGTCGCATGGTGGAACTAGTGTCAACTATAAGGAACATTAAGAAAGCACGATTCCCGAAGCCAATGAGATATGATTGTCGGTATTCCCGAAGCCAATGAGATATGATTTCCGGCATTCCCGAAGCTATAAGGAACATAAGAGTGTGAGTACCATCGGACCAACAGCCACCAGACTAGGGATTGCCGGCATCCGTGCGAGGAGGTGGCAATGTTACTTAAAAATGGCTATCTCATAGAATTCTTAAGCGACCAGGCCAAAAAAACTATGGTCGCAACTGGGATAATGCAGAACCCTGAAAGCAGGAGAAGATCCCCTCGTCCGACGGTCAACATGATTTTTTGGGGGAATGAGATTAATGGTGTAATTTTCTCGGCAGCAAAAAAGATAAAGTTATCGGTGTCCCATAGCAAGAGACTCCGGGATGTTGCTAAAGAAGACATCACATTCACGGAGGAGGACGCAAATGGACTCCTACTTTCACACAATGATGCCCTGATAATCACTCTTAATATTTTAGATTTTAAGATTAAACGCGTTTCGGTGGACCCAGGGATTCGGGTTCAATTTAGAAAGTGTAACCACCTGAGGGGAAATCCTGCCGCCCACAAATGCCGAAGGGGTGACTACTCTTTACGAAGTAGTAGATGGCAATAAAAGCATGGCGACCACGTTTGCTAAAGTTTATAATTCCCCCACAAAAGATCTTGGGGGAATAGCTCACCTACGACAAACAAACATGGTAACAGAAGCAAAACTCCAAGATAATGGAATCAACCCCCAATGAGAACATTCCCAAAGTGAAAGGACACGTGTAAACGTACGTAAAATTCTTCTTGGAGAATGTTACTCACTCCTCTAGTTTAGGAGCAATAATGTTTAAATCTTAACAACCACATTCTTCCTTCACGGAAGGGATGACGGAAGGAAGAATGGAAGAAGGATATACACCTATATCCTATGTGCGGGGAATAACAGTATGGTACTTCTCTTTAAAGTGCTTAGTTGTAGTAAACCTTCTGGGGATAATGATGCTCACCGTAGGAGGAGCATATCATCAGCGTTTTCTTTGTTCTTTGAAGAATTAGAATTTTTAAAAGAAGAGGCCATTGTTATCAGAAAAAAGTAAGGGTTTTTTCCTAAAGAAGTATATTAAAGGAAGTTGAAAACAAGTGTGAGTTTAATAATGAGAGTTTTAGAGAGTGTAAGAAATTATGAAGTACAAAAGAAGAAGAGGGAAACGTATAAGTAAAGCAATAGATGGCTAAAATCATGGCCATGATTACCTCGAGAAGCGATGAAAGTATTGCTGAATCCTGGGATCACACATGTTTTGAGCATTAAATGCGGAGAGGCGTACGTGTAATGAAGCGTCAGAAACTTTTCAGAGAGAGTCAATAAATTTCCCGCCAAGAAAGGTATCTTTACCAACTTTCCGATGACACAAGGATGTGCCAACAGAAAGCAGGGGACTATCTGTATAGGGTAAAATTGGCTCATATTAAATGCCCGTATAATTGAGTGACACGTGGAACCAGAAACAAATAGAAAGCAAGACAGGTGGAAGTCGACACTGGGGGCAGCAGTCTCGGTTGGTACCGGGAAGCCCCTGAGGAGAATGTCGCTCATAAAGACCGGTGAATACCTATCACCTGATAGCATCCAATGAAGAATATTCGATATTGTTAAATATATAATCTGTTATAGAGAATATGACATTGATAGCCCGCCGTTACACATTATTCAATGGTCCCCATAATTATCATTTAAGAGGGGTGATCCTAGAACCTTGTTCCTTAGGTGCCACTATAAATAAGAATTCCAGCAACCATCATAGGGACACGCATTTTCTGACAAACTTATGCTATATACTGTTCAAAGCTCAATAACACTTTATTTTCTTGCTTCTTAACATTGTTATTACTGCCTTCGGAAGCTCTGTTCCCGGAACCAAGCTCTCTACCGACTTATCCCGTTTTCAGCGCTAAGTTTAATATTCTTATCTAATTTTATTTATTATTGAGGTATCAAATCAATTCATTCATCTATAAAATATGTATAAATTCAACTATACCATTTTACGGGTAAATAGTAAGACGAAAAGTTTTTGTTTTCAGAGAGAAGTTCTAATTGCTTACCCTATTCATCATACTTAAGGGCAGGGGCAGATTTACATGGCCTCCAGTGGTGTCACAGGATACCGCTTCATCAAATTTTTTTAATATATATATATATATAGATATATATATATATATATATATATATATATATATATAGATATATATATATATATATATATATATATATATATAAGATAAAACCAATAAAAGTGATATCACTTGTAATAAAATAGTCCACTAGTCTAGTGGTTGATAGCTTCCACTTTGATGAAAGTGGTCTTGTACGAACACACTTAGCAACACAAATTTTTTTTGACTCTTACGGGCCTCTTACTAGAAATAATGACACCACATATAAAAAATTGTGCGCCGTTGCTTAAGGGTGAAAAAGCATATACGAAATTTATAAAAAATATATATAAGACAAAGGTTGTTAATATTTTATATATATATATAGAGAAAAAAAGCTGAATGTGAGCTGTGTTATGAAATAATATAAGAACAAGAACAATAATACAAGAACAAGAACAATATAGAGAAAAGTAGAGAGAGGAGTATTCTTATTGATACTTTGGGATGATTTACAATGGGAGAGAACCCCTTTATTTATAGGGAGGTGGTGACTTAGCCACCAAGTAGTAAACCCTAGGATCTCTCTAAATATGGACATTCACCTTAAATAGAATATTTTATAACACTCCCCCTTGAATGTCTATTCAATAATGTGCCTCGTTAAAACCTTAACTAAAACAAAACCCAATGGGAAAAAATTATAGAAAAGGAAAAAGAGTACACATGTTTGAATATGCACCTATTGGTTTCCTCGTTAAAAACCTTGCAAGGAAAACCAGTGGGACAAAACCTTGTAAGGGAAAAAAGAGTGCAACGCGCATTAACTCCCCCTGAAAGAGCATCAATTCACATCCTTGAGCATTTGCATTCCAATTTTGTGCACCATCTTCAAAACGATCTTTTGTAGAGATTTGATAAATAAATCAGCCATATTGATTTGAATAAATATTCCGCACCTTGAAATTATCATTCTTGATAGATATGAACATCTTCATATAATGTCGTGAAATGACTCTTCAATATCTCCATAGATGTATTCTCGATGCCATCATGCTTATAGTTATAGCAAGATACATATGTACACAAGTTGCACTTAGGATGTGGTACTTCAGGACCAAGAATTGTATATGCTCCAAGCAACTTCAATCTTTCATGGATTGACATATAAGTTAAGTCATATAAGCCATATAATAGACTTTAGATGCATATCAAGTTTTCATGTCATGCTAAACAAATAAGATATCGAAAACTGATTACACATACCATTGACTTTATACTTTCAAGTATTTGAACTACATGTCCAAAACTACATGTCCAAAACTAAATGTCTTTCATATGGAATCAATTCTACTTGAAGTGTATCTCTTCCATTTAGCCAATATTTTTGTTTGTATTCGACAAACATAAGATCCTCATCGATATTTAGCGCTATCATAGATGTCGTCGACTAACATTTTATATCGGTTCCAGTAAATTTTCATAAAGACATAACATGGAGATCTCTTTATTCATATATTCAGGTACCTGAATCTCTCATGAGATTTTATGAAGTGTTATGTCATGTGATCTTCTAGATCACTTGCCTCCCCATTATGATCACTTTGATCATTTGCTCATCTTCTTTATTAAGAAGTTATTTTGAAACCGATTTGTCTATACGCTTTAAGCGTATCAAAGACTTTGTCCTTCTGGGACTTAATATGAGCATTTGCAGTGAGAATATAGTTACTTTCTTTGGGTCAGCAAATGCGTATAGCATGCTTTGCAATATGTTGCAATTGAATTATCCTTTTATGAACTTCAGGTTCATATTATGATATTCGAGGATCTATATATACAAATGATAATTCATCCCATGTAACCTTTTCTCAAGTGTTTATCATGTCTCCTCCTCATGTTAGAAAAGCTAACTTATTTCCTCAACTTTGAGAGTCCATCTTTGTGCATTATGGTGTTAATGAAAATATACACCGCACATCAATAATAATAAGATGAAATTATTTGGTTCCTGACCCTGAACCACTTGTGAGGGGAGAATATAATATACTCTCGTATACAACGTATATCAAACTGATATATATAACTTTGTTCTCATAAGAAACAGTTTAGCTATTAAGTTGAGGCACTCAATAATTATCTTGCTAAAACAACTATGATATAAACCAACTTATCAAGATGAACCATCTTGAATAGAAAATCTGGAAATTATGCTCGAAGTTATATTACTGAGCAATTTACCTCGCAAGCACTGGCCAGCTGCGGGTTAATAACAATCGCACATGTAACCATATCATAGATGCATCATATGTGGTATACATGGCAGGTGAATGGGCCCATATTCACCTTTGATATTTCCAGAATTTATGGGATCCAACCCGAACTCTTTAGTTGGTCAATCAATTAATGAGAACAAGTAATATAAGAGAATTCGTAAAGAACTTTCTAGTTCTTTAATATTTACCCATGTGAATTCTCTATTACTGCACATCGTACTTAAAATGAGATGGCTAACCCGAATGCCAACTGAATAAATTATCAATATTGGTAAACTTCAAATTTACACCATGACATGTGCAATTATCAATAAACTTCAAGTTTATTATGGTATGGGTTTTTATACCAATAAATATCCACTTTATTGTGGCATTCTATTGTTTGTGTAGTACAAACTGGAGAATAAAGCGGGTAGCTTTTCATATATAAATTATCCCGCTACAAGTTGTAGTAATAGAAGATATCAAATCTTTCCTTTATTTATAGTCTCAATATAATCAATCGCTTTCGCATATACTTTGGAAACTGAATAAGTTTCTTTGAGACTTACTACCACACAATACCTTATTGGTAATCAATTGCGTTTCTCCAACATAGTAATAATTGGTTCTTCTAGAGCTCTCAATTAATTTTGTACTACCACAAATTCATCAACATCCATGTGGTGAATATCTCTTTTAAAGAGAAAGTTATACCATTATGGTCATGTCAAAATTATATGCAAGATATGTTTCTTGCATTATTATTGTCCTTTGATAATCACATTGACAAATTATTTTGACGTACAATAGGTACGTGACCAATGACTATTCATGCCATAACGATGACATTATTTTTATATATCATCTCAAACCTCCTTATAGGGGTGAGTGTGGCATATTCAATACCAATTTCATGTTCATATTCTTCCAATAATGAATATGTATTCGTGAATCAGATGTTGTCACATTCACTGCGGGGATATGTGATTTTGTTATCCTTTTCAAATCTGTAAATGCGTCTGGCATTCGATTTGCTATTCTTTGCAAATGGATAATATTTTGCACCTCTTTTTCACAAATAGAGGTATGTGGGATCAAGATGAGATAATGATGCATTTTTCCACAAAATTTCCCGTTTGGTTTCACCAACTTCTCCCCCTAATTTTGGGAAAAGTGTCTCATCGAATTGACAGTCTGCAAATCGTGCAGTGAACAAATCCCCTGTCAATGTTTCGAGGTAGCGAATAATGGAGGGCGATTCAAACTCAACATATATTCCTAACCTTATTTGCAGACCCGTTTTGGTGCAATATGGTGGTGTTACAGGCACATATACTGCACATTCAAAAATTCTTAAATGGGATATATTAGGTTCATGACCTAAAACTAATTGCAACGGGGAATATTTATGACAATTCGTCAGTCAGAGACGAACTAGCATTGCTGCATGCAAAATGGCATGACCCCAAACCGAAGTGGGCAGCCGACGAACTAGCATTGCTGCATGCAAAATGGCGTGACCCCAAACCGAAGTGGGCAGCCTCGTTTTCATGAGTAAATGAGGTATTCAAGATTATTTTCATCTATTGTCTCAACATGATATCCATTTTGAATGATATCTTAAAAATTCAACAAGTTCCTCTTAAACTTGGAGGAGAACATTGCATTCTCTATGATAAATATTGTTCCTTTAGGCAGAGTTATAGTTGCTCTTCCGGAGCCTTCAATCAATTTAATTCCCATGGTTGACAACAAAAGAAAATATACGAAAAATGAGAATAAACAAATTCAATCCGTTTGTTTCATATTTAAACAATATTTTCAAAATCTGTTGAGGTTATTCGAATAACTGAGTTGATAATCGACTATCTTGGGAAGCAGTCATTAGGTTATTCGAATAACTAAACCTGATATTCGACTAACTAGCCTTGCGAAAAAATCCAGTTTTAATGCGAAATATTGGTTAGTCGAATAACTAATTAGTTATTCGACTAACTTAGTAAACAGTCATCAGGTTAGTCGACTAACTAAACTGGTTAGTCGACTAACTTAGCTTGCGAAAAATCCAGTTTTTAATACGAAATATTAGATAGTCGACTAACTTATTAGTTAATCGACTAACTTTACTGGGAAGTAAAATATCTTCGAAATTTAAGCATATTGAAATATTCTAAAGAGCTAATACTAACATTATATCATAAGCTAACTAATACGAGCTGATACTAATGACTATTAGTTTATTCACTAGCTAATACAAATAAGTAAAATAAAATCAAACAATTCCATCTTCCTTCATCACAGATCCATCACCAATTAAGTGGTCTATTTTCCCCTCAGGGTGCTCAAAGAAGTCTGCCACATCCAAGTGGGTGATGTCAAAATTGTCGTCAGAGACAGAATTGGTTTCAGGGCATTTGCCTTTTAGAGATGCTTGATAAAGCTCAACCAAATGTCTTGGTACACGGCAAATTTTCGCCCAGTGCCCTTTTCCACCGCAACGATAATATATAGTTTATGAACTATTTGCTTTTGGATTCTCATCGCATCGTGCTTGTGGCAGAGTGACCAACTTCAGGTTGTCATATCTCTCCTTTAAGCCATTCCACAAGATAGGTGGATCTTTGACTGTGATATATTCAATTTTCAAACCTTCATCAAGGTGATGGCGCAAGAAAATCAAGGCCTTAGCACAGTTTCAAACCTTCATCAAGGTGATGGTGCAAGAAAATCAAGGCCTTAGCATAGTCTTGGGTGGATGCATTATTTCTGTCTTTAATGGTGTCTCCAAGACCCATTGCATCCAAATGGATTTCAGCATCCAACACCCATGTCATATAGTTCTTGCCCGAAATTTCAAGGGCAACGAACTTTCTTTTCATAATGTCGGACATGAAACAAAATTACATCAAGAGCGTGTTCATACTTACGGGCTTTATTACAATTATCACATTCACTTCAGGGAATGGATTATAATCATCAGTATGTGTTATATACAATCTCATGTCAAATATTACTTTCATAAAGTGAAAGATTATTTTGAGAATCTTTATTATTCTCATTATCACAATTATGACGATTATAATTCCGTCTATTGCCACGTCCACATCCATTGATACCTTCACTGTAATAATTTTGTCTTCTTTCAGGCTTATCACATACTGCTATCACATTCTCTAAAGGGAATAAAGCAAATTCAATGGGACGGATTTTCAATTCTTTGCCCACAATCGTACATGAATTTAATCATGGCAAGACATAGAAATTTTACCACTTCATGTGAGTGTAATTTCTTACAAACTCCATTAGAGTTATAATCAAACTTTGTTGTCTTTGTTTGTATATGAAATCAAATCGTAGAATTTCAAGAATTTGAAAGGGAAAAGTAAATTACTTACCTTTAAGGTATACCAATAAATGTTGTGATATCAAATATACCTCTTGAGTTTCTATCCCGTTGCATTACTTTATGATGATACCATCTCTTCTATTTTTCCGTATAGAAATTCTTGAAGAATGAAGAAATCAAATTCAATTGGTTAGAGACTCGTGCTGATAACGTATTATGAAATAATATAAGAACAAGAACAATAATACAAGAACAAGAACAATATAGAGAAAAGTAGAGAGAGAAGTATTCTTATTGATACTTTGGGATGATTTACAATGGGAGAGAACCCCTTTATTTATAGGGAGGTGGTGACTTAGCCACCAAGTAGTAAACCCTAGAATCTCTCTAAATATGGACATTCACCTTAAATAGAATAGTTTATAACAAGCTGCAAATTTTCATGAAAAGATCGATTCCAAAAACTTTAACCAATTGAAGAGTACCATCCTATTACAAGAATCCATCCTATTCATCAATCATCCGTAAAATTTATAATCTGGGATTTCATCCAAAACGTTAAATATGGCAAAAAAAATTATGAGTGCTTCTTAATTTTCAAGTGAAATACATGCCCGAAAGGGTGGAGAACTTTCTATATATTCCAACCACTAATTTCAAATGATAGCTCATAAGAATGCTTCATAATAAGGAATATAGTTTGTCCATGGTGTATTATGAAAAAGTTAGATTTTAACTCTTAATTATCTCTTTTAGACTTTTCAATTATATTATTAATGGAAAAGAACATATTAAATATGTGTTTGTATTAGTACATATACCGTTATCAGTAATACTAGTACTTGCTAAACTGATTTATATTTATTCACTCTTGGGAGGCATCTGGCATAAAAATTGGAGTTAAATTAAAAAATAATATTTAATTTTAAAATTATATTTAAATATGTATTTCACTTGAAAAAATATTGCAGAATTCTGATAAACTTATTTTCGAAAAATTTCTAGAAACTTGTAAAATTTTATAGACAAACACATTTTAAAAAGAGATTATTTTAAGGACAAATGTGGATTAATTAGAAATGTTAAATTGGCGTTTTAGAAGTAGACGCTTTATCCGTTAACTTACCCGACACAATAATAATAACCACCTAGTATAATTTTACAAATAACGTCTGAGGAGGGTAGAATATAAATAGCCTTACCCCCATTCGGGAAGGAAAGAAAGACCGTTTTCGATTAACTTACTCGACACTAATCAAAATTATTAAATTCAGAAAAAGGTACTTGTGGAAATGCAAATGCAAAAAATGCTGTTGCCAAAAACAAATTCGGTGCAATTACTATAGTTGCCATTTGTCCGTTTTAAAACTACCCAGTATAGTCCTACAAAGTGGGGTATGCGGAGGGTAATATGTAGACGAGCCTTACCCCTGCCCGAAAGGGTAGAGAGGATGTTTTCCAATCGACCCTCGCCTCAGTGAAGAAAGGAACAACAAACAAAAACAAAAGCAAAAACAAAAGCAAAAACAAAAGCAAAAACAAAAACAAAAACAAAAACAAAAACAAAAACAAAAACAAAAACAAAAGAGCATTAGTAACTTCAGCAGAAATAGCGTAAATAATTATCTAAACATAAGAACCATAAATAAAATAGCATGCAATAATATCATATAGTAACTACCATAAATAACTACCACAAGGGAGACACAATCTAATACACAAATCATCTATGGCTAGCCCTGCCAAGCCTCACCCAACCCCCGGTGAGAAGTACGAAAAACTCTAGGGGCCCCTATCCTACAACCCTGATACTAGACCTCTAGACTTTCCTATCAAGGGTTATGTGCTCAGAAACCCGCATTCTAGCCATGTCATGCCTAATCACCTCTCCCCAATACCTCTTTGGCCTCCCTCGTCCTCGCCGTTTGCCGACCACCGCCAGCCGCTCACAACTCCTCATCGAGGCATCAGGGCTTCTCCTTCGCACATGCCCGAACCATTTGCCCGTTTTATCACAACAATTTTATTCCCAAAATTGGGCCGAACAGTCAAACTACCCGTTCCATATGGCTGTCTATCATTGGCTGGTCAAACTTGGATAATATTTCCCATTTGAAGAACCGGGTTTTTGTTACCTTTCTCTTGTCCAGCCCAGCATATTAATCTCAAAGCAAACAATAATGCAATGAATTGTAGTATTACACAAGAGGAGTAGAAAAAGCAATCATAATTGTGTGTGTGAAAAGTCTCATCAAAATCCTCAATTCTTCTTCAAAAGATTCCAAAACATTTAGAGGTCCACCCAAAAAAAAAAAAAAAAAACCCCCACTTTCAATTTTTATTCATATATTATTTTCTTTGTCTAATCAATGATAATCTTGTGACCAAGCTAAGCTATTTTTTCCACAGAAAGAGAGAGAGAGGGAGGAAATTGACAGCAAGTTGAAGGGGATTGCTTTTGCGAAAGACTTTTGGTGGAGTGGAAAAAAGAAAAGAAAATCTCATCTCATCTGTTGAGGTCAGGGCCAAATTAAAGGGTCTTTCTTCATTTTTATCATTCTTTGCTTTGACTGTCTTTTTTATGTTATATGTTCTGGTACTTTGCCTTTGTAATTATTACTTATTATTATTATTATTCTTTGATCATCACATCACTTTTTAATGATTGATTCTCCTCCTGGGTTTTTATCTTCCTTTTTTCTCTATTATGTTTCTTCGTCTCATTGCTCATGGTTTATGGTTTCAGTTCCTTCTAGGTACGATGTTGTTGTGTTTTTTCTTTTGCTGTTTCCTTATTTGTTAGATCCTGATGTGGTTCAAGATTTAGTAAAGTTGCAAACTTTACTTTCTATAATCAGTCACAGGCAGGAGAAGTAAGCTTCTAGAAATTGGATGGATCAAAATTCTGCTTTTAGTGGAATGTAATCAATTTATGGGTGTTTGTTCTCCTTTGATGGATTTTTTTTATAACCAAAAAAAGAAGAAGGTATAATTAAGGCATATCTTGTGAACTTTTATGCTGTCGCCTTCTGATTACTAGGTTTAATTGATGAATGCCAAAGTTACCTAAGAGAATCTACTGCAACAATCCATCTTCTTCACGAGTATTTGCTATTTCCTAGAAATTGGAAAAGGGGAGAGGTAGACGTAGGCCAAAGAAGTATCGGGGAAAGGCGATTTGGTAGGATATGGCTTTGCATCAGCTTACCGAGGACATGAAGTGTGGAGGTGTGGAGGTCGATAATTAAGGTAGAAAACTAGTAGGTCGTTCGCATACCAGGTAGTACCAGTGTTAGTCTGATATTCTATTATTGTTAGATTTCTACTACTACATGTTCCTTCCGCTTTGTTTTCTTATTATCTTGTTGTTGTTGTTATTGCTTGCTATTGCTGCTTTCTCCATCTTTCCTTGAGCTGAGGCAGTGGCGGATCTAGAGGGTAATGCGCGGGTTCTCGATAACCTAGTAGCTTTTGCACAGTCCTTGTATATGTATTAAAAAAGTTATTAAATATTTGATTGTGAACCAAATTGATAACTTGAGATTGTTATAGGAACCCATAAACTTCAAAGTCTGAATCCGCCTCTGAGCTGAGGGTCTACCGGAAACAACCTTTCGGCAGGGAGATGTTTTAATACCTAGAGTGAAAATGAGTGGACAGTTAAGTGTCTGATGGCAGAAGTAGCTCTAAGGCCTCTGAGTATCACTCCTTTGATATTATTAAGACGCAATCAGTAAATTTTAACGTAGCTGTTTTAACATTTGATGCAGTTTAAAATCTTTGTGACATATATTCATTTCATGCTACTCCTTAATTTCATGCTAGCAGCGCCGGCAATTGATGGGTGGGTTCGATGACCATGTTGCCATTATGGGAGATTGGATGCCTCCAAGCCCAAGTCCAAGAACGTTTTTCTCTTCGCTGCTAGGTGATGATATTGGGTCAAGATCAACTTTTGAGTTCCCAAATGAGAATAAACGTGGAAACTTAGCTTCTGAGCCTCAAGAGCATGTTGGCAATTCTGATGGAGCACAAACGGCTGCAACGACAGTGAAGTCTGACCAGAAAATGAGCTCTTGCGGAGGACTCTTAGAAAGAATGGCAGCTAGAGCTGGTTTTAACGCCCCAAAACTTAACACGGAGAGCCTTAGACCTGCTGATCTGTCGCAGAATCAGGGCGTTCGTTCTCCTTATTTAACTATTCCTCCTGGTCTTAGTCCAACATCCCTGCTGGAGTCTCCTGTTTTCCTCTCAAATTCACTGGTATGTATTTGATGATTAAATCTTTGTACTTTGCCGTTTGCCCCCATTACATAATTGAATTCCCAGATTTAGGTTGCTTATTTCTGATCTATGTTGTAATGCTGCAAGTTTAAGAGGGATGACAACAACAAATGGAAGGATATGGCACACAAGTTTAAATACATAAGCTATTGAGTCTGCAATGCGTCAAGAGGAGTTGTGAAAACACATATTTCTTTTATCAAGAGTGCATGATTGTTCTTTTTTGCAACTTGTAGAAATTAAGTAGTACTCTCTCAGTTTCTTTCTTTCTTTCATAAAGAAAGAAAGAAAGTAAGTAATACTATAAAGCTGTATAAGGATATCAGCTCACTTGCTTAGATAGCTATTTGTTGTTAGTCGTTATCATGTTCTACTTGAAACAACTAGCTCATAAATAAAAGTAAACTTTTTTACTTATTTATGATCTTTTTATGACGTGTTACTGTCACAACTGGTGACTCACAAGCATTCTCTTTTATATGGAGTGAATTCTTGCATTTTATGGAACTCAATACAATTCTCTTCTGTGCTTCTGAATGGAAGATTTCGTCTTCCAAGTTTGTAGCATTAGTGTTATGATATAGTTTTTTGACCAACGGTCTCTTTCCTCAAGTTTGCTTTTGTTCTGCAATTAGATCTTTCATCTTTGTCCATCTTCCTCTTGCATTTATGATGCAAAAGCAAAACCAAATGTCAGAATCTTAAGAAGTTGAAGAGTCCTAGTTTCACATCATGGTCCAGATATTATGTTTTAGTATTCATTTTAATCGGCTTACTTAAGTTTCAGAAGAGAACTTCAAGCTTTGTAGTTACTTGTGCAGGACAGCTGTTAGATTGTTAAGATGCTAATCTTGCAAGATCTTGTTTCTAATACTATATCATTAAAATGCACAATTTGCTTGAATCATTTTGCTTTTGGCCTGATGCGATTGTTACTTGTTGGATGCTTGTAAAGTAGTACTTCTTACAAGAACTCTCATAGTTCTGAAACTGAAGGTTCTCCTTCATTTAAATGCTTCAATCAATGTTTTGCAGGTGCAACCATCTCCAACAACTGGAAAATTTCAATTCGCCTCAGGCATCGAGAGTAGAAATTCGACATTTATGATGGAGGATCCTGATAAGAGGAAAGAGAATGCTTTAGAGAGTATCAATTCATCGTCCTTTTCTTTTAAGCCAGTTCCAGAGACTGCTCCATCTCTGTTTCCTGGCGCGACCAGCAGAGTAATCACACTCTCTCAGTCTCTCTCATATTCACTCACATGCACTCTGCACCGATTTTCTGCCTGTTTCCAATTTCTGAGATTGCTTGTTAGTCTTGGTTGCAGGTTAACTCGTCCAATATTTCTCAGCAATGCTTTCCAAACATTAAGGCTTCAGTTCATTCACAGAACTCTCTTCTATCTCACTGTATGGAAGCTACACAAATGCAGACTCAGAACGAGAAGGGACTTCATCAATCATCTGATTTCCCTAGATTTTCTGCTGAGAAGGATGTCAGAGATAGTAATGTCACACCAGACTCAACGAACTTTCAGACAGTTGGCAGTAATGTGGAGCATTCTCCACCTCTTGATGAGCCACAAGATGAGGAAATTGATCAAAGAGTGGGTGGAGATCCACATGTTGTTGGTGCCCCAGCCGAGGATGGCTATAATTGGAGAAAGTATGGGCAGAAACAAGTTAAAGGGAGTGAGTATCCTCGGAGTTATTATAAGTGCACGCATCCAAACTGTCCGGTCAAGAAGAAAGTGGAGCGATCTCACGAGGGCCATATTACCGAGATTATATACAAGGGAGCCCACAATCACCCAAAACCACCGCCGAACCGTAGATCAACCCTTGGATCCACAAATTCACTTGGTGAACTACAGCTAGACGGTGCAGAGCTAGGTCTAAGTGGTTCTAATGGTGATCTGAGTCGGGCAAACATTCAGAAAGCATCTGATGCTGGAGGTCTTGATTGGAGGAACAACAACCTTGACGTTACGTCGTCAGCTCCCTTGGGCTCTGCATACTGCAATGGATCCGCCTCTTTTCCTGTTCAAAATAACACCCAGTTGGAATCAGGGGGTGCAGTAGATGTGTCGTCGACTTTTTCAAATGATGAAGATGAAGACGATCGTGGGACTCATGGCAGTGTATCACAAGGTTTTGACGGTGAAGGATATGAGTCCGAGTCTAAAAGAAGGTTTCTAATATCATCGTTAACCGTAATGAATAAGATTTCCAAGATTCTATCATATTGACCTGATTACTTATTTGTTATTATCTCCTTGCTAATCTAGGAAGCTCGAGACTTACTCTACAGATATGAGTGGTGCCACCAGAGCCATCAGGGAACCAAGGGTTGTGGTGCAAACTACAAGTGAAGTGGACATACTTGATGATGGATATCGTTGGCGCAAGTACGGGCAAAAGGTTGTTAAAGGGAATCCAAATCCAAGGTATATCACATTCATAAAATTCATAAGAATCCCCAATTTTTACTTGTAAGTTTGTTTGCTAAAATTGATTGATATCCTCTTTGCCAGGAGTTACTACAAGTGCACAAGCGCTAGCTGCAATGTCAGGAAGCACGTTGAGAGGGCCTCGCATGACCTGAAGTCTGTGATTACCACCTACGAAGGGAAGCACAACCACGATGTTCCTGCAGCTCGCAACAGTAGTCATGTTAATTCAGGGGCCTCCAACACCCTTCCAGCTCCAGTAACTGCTCCTCCTGCTCAAAGCCATTTACATAGGCCTGAGCCTGCACAACTTCAGAATACCATGGCACGTTTTGACAGGCAACCTTCACTCGGCTCATTTGGACCTACCCCAGGATTTAGCTATGGAATGAACCAGCAAAGCCTAGCCAGTCTAGCAATGGCTGGATTTCACCCTAACCAAAGCAAGTCGCAACAGCAGGTTCCTGTCCATTCATATCTGGGACAGCCGCGACCCATGCATGATGGGGGATTTATGTTTCCAAAGGAAGAACCCAAGGCGGAACCTATGTCAGATCCTGGATTGGATATGTCTAATGGCTCATCGGTTTATCAGCAATTTATGAGCAGGTTGCCGCTTGGACCTCAGATGTAAATTTACAAATTTTGCCTTTTCTAAAGATAAGAAAGTTAAAGATGTTGACTTTGGTATTTAATGGGCATAAGCCCTACACAACGTCCTATAATTCAATTCTTTGAAGTTTTTTCGGTCTTTGTTTTTCCTGCTAATACTATACTACTATATATCAGCAGCGTTTTATTTGGTGTTTTTGCTTCAGCTTCTTGATATTCTGACAACTAGTTTCAGGTTGTAACGTGGAAAAGTTCCATGGGCACTAAAATGTTGTAATGTTCTCTTCCCATGCAATAAACCTTTAGAAAAGATATGTAGGCAATATTCTTTTATGTATTGAAGCAGGGGTATATGAGATTCAGTGTATTAAATCGGGTTTTCTCCAAAAAGAACAATGTAGAATTGCTCGGTTGTCTTGTATGATTCTTTGTGCGTCTAGGTAGGGAGTCTAGCTTTCAGTTAGCAGCTCTGTGTTTTTCTCTAACATTTTCTTATCTTCATTCCCTTGAAGTAACCCAAGCTTCCAGTCCACCATCCTTTATCTATATATATATATATATATATATATTATTATAAAAGCATAAATAAAATGTTAGATTACAAAGATAACCTTTTAATATTAAGCACAATAACTCACAATAAAAGAACATAATCGGAATTCTAGACATTAACCTTATAATTCTATTAGTTTTAGGACATAATACTATACGTTAGGAATCTTATATGATTACCTTTTAGAATCCTATTAATATAATTATTTTCGAGATATTAACCTTGTAATCCTATACTTTTAGGACATATTTCTTAAAAAATTTCCTGTTATGGATTCTTTATAAACGAAGAAAAATTCACACGTGGTAACACTAAAGTGTTAGGTAGGTTAAAGGTTTGAAGGTAAATGTCATTTAGAATTATGTTTTCTTTATTTTTATGATGTTTGTGTTAGTAAATTGTATTTGTAAAACAATTATGGAAATATAAAGTAATATAAACAGAAATTATGATAAACAGAAATGACATAAACAAAAATATCATAAACAATTCGAGCCCACTGAATCAAAGTATCTCCTTCAGGAATTTAATCCCCTTCTAGCACCCAAGGTTATGGATTATTTCCTCCCAGGATAGAACGAATTACACACTGGTGTAGTGGTACTCCAAATGCCAGTGTTTCAGCGAAAAAAATCAGTAGCAAATCACACTTACTTTTTGCTTTGTTTGTATGCTAAAAGTGTGCAGAAGAAGGAGAGAAAATTCAGAAAATCGTAGTGAAATTCTGAGCAGAATAGTGTTGTATTTATAGCCAAAATTTGGTTGGAATCTGAAGAGGTGCAACTCTTCAGAATAGTCGTTTCTGCAAAACGACCATAGCATAAATGCCATTACATAAATGACTATTTACTCAACAATAAAGAGGGAAAATAAAGAGGGAAAATTCATGGATAGTTAATTTTCTGTTACAAAAATAGAAAAATAGATTGGATTTAATATTAATATTCTTTTATTAACAAATATTTAATAATACATTTCTGTTAATATTTTACTATTACCAAATAAATTTGGTCCAAAAAAAAAATTAATCAATCAATCGATCATTTGACAGAATCCGAATCCGAATCCGAAGCCGAAGCCGAAGCCGAAGCCGAAGCCGAAGCCGGAGTCGAGCCAAGCCGAGCCGAGCGAGCGACGACGGCGCGAGACTTGTTTTCTTCTCAACTCTTTGAGAGCTAGAGCAATTGCTTATAAACCCATAAAAAATCTTTTCCTCTTCCAATATGGGACAATGTCCGTATGCCAAGAGGGAAACTTGAAATGTCACTCAAAATTTCCATTTCTCATTCACCCTCTTTTAAGTATTTAATATATTAATTAAATACCTTAAAACCCCAACAATCCCCCACATGAATGGGGAATGGCTATATCACGGAAGTATGCATGAAAAACTGTGTGATTCGCAAGTAAGGATTAATTGCATCTGTATAAGTAGGTTTCCCTTTGAACTTTCCGTAGTGAACTTAGTCGGATATACTTGATTAATCGATAGATTTGATATCTTTGACCCGTCGAACTTTTGTGTATACCTAGACAACCACAAGTCACACAACTAACCCTTAATCGTCTTTGGTTCTCATTGTTGTGTTCGTTTCAGCCATGAACACCGCCTGGTTTTATAAGTGCGTAGAGAAATGGCATTATAAATTTCTCCTTGAAGTGGATAGCACTTCACATATACATAGGTGATTCCTAAACGTGTCATTCTGTAGATACACTATTTGATATACCTCGTATCAAACTTAGAAATCATTAAAAAGCCTTAATGCTTTATCCTTTGTACTGAACATTGTCTCATCACGAGAATGGACCAAAAGTTTAGTTGACAATGTTGAACCATCGTAAATGACTTTGTTTGATCTCCTTGAACCTAGATCTTGGGAACTCCAGTCTTCTAGGTAGAGTTACCGCCAATATGGCTTGTTCTCGGCCACGGTCCTATTCCCATTTATGACTTCTCAACTACCTCTCTAGTTAGACCTTTTGTAAGTGGATCCTACATATTATTACTTAACTTTACATAGTCAATCGTGATAATTCCTCTAGAGCATTTATGTTTGCAATGTCATTACTCAGTATGAGCATATCATCCACATATAAGTAAACAATGACTATGTGATTTGGAAATTTTTAAATGTACAGACATTTATCATATTCATTTATCTTAAACCCATTTGACAATATTGTTTGGTCAAATTTCGCATGCCATTGCTTGGGTGCTTGTTTTAGTCCGTAAAGGGACTTAACAAGTCTACAGACATTATTTTCTTTACCTGGAACTACAAACCCTTCAGGTTATTCCATGTAAATTTCTTCCTCCAACTCTCCATTTAAGAAGGCCGTCTTAACATCCATTTGATGAATTTCAAGACCATAAACTGCAGCTAATGCTACCAACGTTCGTACGGATGTAATTCTTGTAACTGGAGAGTATGTATCAAAATAGTCAAGACCTTCTCGTTGTCTATACCCTTTGACCACAAGTCTTGCCTTATATTTGTCAAGAGTTCCATCATCTTTCATTTTCCTCTTAAAGATTTATTTAGAAACCAATGGTTTATTTCCATGAGGAAGATCAACTAATTCCTATGTATGGTTGTTCAGTATGGATTAAATTTCATTATTGACTGTCTCTTTCCATATCAATGATTCCAAAGAAGACATAGCTTCTTTAAATGTTTGAGGCTCATTTTCCAATAAGAAAGTCACAAAATCTAGTCCAAATGAAGTAGACGTTGTTTGACGTTTACTACGTCTTGGATCCTCCTGGTTATGTGAACTTTCTTTTGTTTCTTCCCGAGGTCGTTTAAATCCTTCACCAACTGATGCACATTCCTTTTTATACGGATATATATTTTCAAAGAACTCAACACTATCTAATTCTATAACCGTATTATTATGAATGTCGTGATTTTCTGATTTATGAGCCAGAAGTCGATATGCTTTACTATTAGTCGCATATCCTATGAAAACACAATAGACAGTTTTGGGTCCTATTTTTACCCTTTTGGGTTTAGGAACTTGCACTTTTGCCAAACACCCCCACACTTTAAAATAATTCAAGTTGGCTTCCTTCCTTTTCATTCATTTGGAATTAATTGTGTTTTGCTATGGGGTATTCGATTTAGTATTCAGCTAGCCGTAAGAATGGATTCCCCATACAAGTTCTGTGGCAAACAAGAGCTTATCAATAATACGTTCATCATCTCCTTTAATGAACGATTCTTTCTTTCTCTAATCCCATTGGATTGGAGCGTGTAAGGGGCCGTTGTTTGATGAATAATTCTATATTCTAAACATATTTGTTAAGTTGTGTTTCAACTTCATTTTTCTATTGCTTGAATGCGTCTATTGCTTCATATTTACTATTAAGTAAGTAAACATAGAAATATTTAGTACTATCGTCAATAAAAGTTATGAAATACTTCTTTCCGCCGCGAGATGGTATTGACGTCATTGTTGATACCCAATTTTTCCCATGCATTTTTTATATACCAAAATACTTCCCAAATAATGTGTATGTGCATATATGAGCACACCCATGAGTTTTGGTATTTTAACTATTTTAAAACCGATTTACCGTCTATTTTAATATCACAAAATAAAAAACTTTATTCCTAAAATTAATATTTTGGTGAATAACTTATTTTATCCTCATATTTACATTAAAATTTAATTAATATGATTTTTTCATATTTTTACGAATTTATTTGGCATTTCTAAAGCTAAATTGTGTATAATTGCAATTGTAGCCCATTCTGTAATTAAACGTATTTTTGGGATTGTAAAATTGTTCCTAATATTTTTATATTATTATTTATATATTATTTACTAGTTCAGTATTTTGTAATTTGTTTTTAAATTATTTTTGCTATTTTTAATTAATTAAAAAGGGGAAAAGTGACTATTTAAGAACTAGCCTATTTTTATTTCAATTATAGCCTCAATCCACCCCCAATTTTAAACCCAATTCAGTCCAACAAGTATCCTATTTGGACCAACGCATTAACCCGACCCAACATTGGTTCATCTGAACCGTTGATCAAATGAGATCAACGGTCCAGATCCCATTACCTAAAATAAATCCTAAGCATGCCCCCCCCTTGGCCCCTCATTTTTGTTGGAAACACGTTTCAAATGCAATATACTAAACGTGTGTTCTTTTGTAGGTTTTGATGAATGTCAAACAAAGCAAAAAGCGATATATAGCAGTACTCAAGGACAAGCACAAAATGGATGCATTACAAGAAGCTCAAGACAAAGTTTAGAAATGTTATAATTGAGTCAATATTAATTGTGATCTTGATTCCTCAACTTGGCTCATAACATGGCTTCTCTACTAAAATTATTTTTCCAAAATCATGCATATTTAAATTAAGTGTCAAATGATTTTAAACTATGCATATTTACATTTGTTAAAATGTTTTCCAAGCATGTCTCAAAAATCTGGGCTAAGATAATCGATTATGTACTTATGATAATCGAGTATCTCTAAGCCAAGACTGCATGACAATCGATTGTGAATTAATGATAATCGATTGTGAGTAAGTCAGTTAACATCAGGTTTTTGCAAACTGCATAACAATCGATTGTGTACTTATGATAATCGATTGTTAACTGAGGCAAAGTTTTCAAAACTCATAAAAATCGATTATGAACTAATGGTAATCGATTAGAATGAGAAAAATGTCTCCCAGTGATTTTAAATAAAATGATAATCGATTGTGGCTTTTGATAATCGATTATATATGAGACAGAGAGTTTTGAAATTAATTAATAATCGATTATTCCATTTGATAATCGATTGTTGAAGCTGACCGTTGTCATATATTTTCAATTACCTTCAGGTAATCGATTGTTGATATTTAACAATCGATGTTTTGCTTAAAATCTGGAAAAGATTTTCTGAACGTTGTTAAAATAATCGATTGTTGATTTCCGGACAATCGATGTTTTATGCCAAAAATTGGAAAGGATTTCTTAACGTTATAAATAATCGATTATTGATTTGAAGTAATCGATTGTTGACGTAAAATCTGGGATTGAATTTTTAATCTGATAGGCAAACAATCGATTGTTTAGTCTTGACAATCGATTGTCACTGAGTAATTTCAGCAATCCTTAATTGGCAATTAGACAACGGTAAGACTGAGTTTTTCACCTATAAATACAGCTTCAACTCAGTGTTTTCACAACAACAACATATACACTTTGAGTATTTTCATTGCTAAAAGCTTTCTTACATTGATCATCATTTTCCATTCATCCATAAAGCTTTTTGAAGAGCCATTCTATTGAGCTAAGTTGTTGTGATCTTGAGCGTACTATTTCTACTCATATCTACTCATTAAGGAGTGCTTTGTAAAGTGAGTGTGTTTTGTGTTTGTAAGAGAATTGCGATTCTCGTTTGTTGAGGAACTTGTGATTCCTCGGTTGAAGTCTTTGGGATTGTTATCCCCGAGCAGTTGAAGTCTTTGGGATTGTTATCCCCGAGCAGTTGAAGTCTTTGGGATTGTTATCCCCGAGCAATTGAAGTCTTTGGGATTGGTATCCCCGAGCAATTGAAGTCTTTGGGATTGTGATCCCCGAGCAACTAGGTGAGGCTTGTGTCCTCAGCTGTAACGGTTTGTTAAGCACCCGTAAGCTTGACAAGTTTAGTGGAAATCTCGAGAGAGTCTCTCGGGGACTGGACTAACCACGTTTGTGGCCAACCAGGATACATCATTGTGTAAGTTTATTCTACTGCACTTGTTTTAATTTCTGCAAAGTTTTTAAATTCCGCACTAAAACGCTTAATATTTTTAAAACGCTATTCACCCCCCCTCTAGCGTAAAGCGTATTGTCCAACAATTGGTATCAGAGCCATACTCTCTAAAAAACTTAACCGTTTGAGAGAACCATCCATGGCTTCTACTCTAAATTTCTTTGCAGGAATAGGTGAAGGAGAATGCAGCATGTCGCCTCCAATATTAGACGAAAACGACTACTCAGTCTGGAAATATCGGATGCAAGTTTTTACAATGGCAAACGATTTGTATCTATGGCAAGCTATTAAACACAGTGATCAACTGACGACAAAAGTCGGGAAAGATAAGGTAAGTGAATACAACACTAAAGCTATGAATATATTACATAACGCCTTGAACCAGGAACTTTGGCGAAAAATCTCCCACTATAAAACTGCTAAGGAAATGTGGGACAAACTTGAGGAATTGCACGAAAACACGCCTCAAAAAGCGGTCAGCACAAACGATGAATCAACTGGTCAGTGCCTCATGGCAGACGAAAAAGACGAGGTAAGTACATCTAACGATATGCAAATTGCTTATAACAAACTGCATGATGAGTTGGTAAATGCTTCTAAGACTATTAAAGATTTACAAAGAACTCTTTCTTTACAAGAAGAGGATTTTCAAAAACAACTCTTTTTAAAAGACAAGGACTTTGAAGAACGTCTTTCTTTAGCTCAAAAAGGTGTTGAAAATCTGTCTCGTGATAACGAGAATCTTGCAAATGAAAATCAATTTTTGTTAAATGATAGTATAGAACTTAGACAAGTCATCAAGACTATGCATGAAGCCTCTTGTGTTGATAAATGCTCTACTTGTACTGCTTGTGAGTCCTTAAAACTAGAAAACACAGAACTTAGGAAAACATTAGAAACACGTAGTAAAGAAGTTCCTAAAGTTGTTGAAAAAGAAACGCCTAAGAAATATCAACGGCATAAAAACAAAAACTTCACTACTCCACCTAGAAATAACTCTAAGGTATTAAACAAGCCTAGAACAAATTCTTTTAGACCACCTAGACATTATGCTAGAATGTATGAAAATAAGGGTAGAACTAATATCTTTAGACAACCTAGATCCGAAACTAGGATTCTTGCAAACAAGCCTACAAATAGTAATTTTCGGCAACCAAGAAATAACTCTAGGAACGAGCTTAGACCACCTAGACATGACACTAGGTCCTTCAACAAGTCTAGCACTAATGACTTTAGACCATCTAGATATTATACTAGAAATGGGAACAATATGTCTAGTGTTAATCTTTTTCATTCGCCTAGAACTTTGTTGGCTCAACCTAGGCATCAACACAACCCGAACGTAGTATGTCATTACTGCAATCGTATAGGTCATATTGCACCTATGTGTTTTACAAAGCATAGAGATTCTTCATATTATTATGGTCGTTATTTGCCTAACCCCCAAGGACCCAAAATGGTATGGGTACCTAAAGAATATTAATTTGCTTTGTAGGTGTGCTTGAAGGGATCAAGTGTACTATGGTACCTTGACAGTGGATGCTCCAGACACATGACAGGAGACGAATCCAAATTCCTTCAACTAGAGCACAAAGAAGGAGGAAGCGTTGTATTCGGTGACAACAATAAAGGACAAATTATTGGCATCGGATCGGTCGGTAAGAATGAAAAATCCTCTATAAAGCATATATTACTTGTCAAAGGTTTAAAGCATAATCTCTTGAGCATAAGTCAATTATGTGACAAGGGAAATCTTGCGTTGTTTGATTCGGATGAGTGTTTAGTGTTTAGACGTAGTGACTTCAAGATTATTCTACGTGGTTTTAGAGTTGACAATATTTACATGGTTGATCTTGAAAACTCCTCATCCGAGTATGTTGATTGTTTGTTGAGCAAAGATGATAATGTGTGGTTGTGGCATCGTAGAGTAGCTCATATGAACATGCATCTTTTAAATAAATTGATTTCTCAAAATCTAGTGATTGGTCTTCCCAACTTAAAATTTGAAAGTGATACTATTTGTGATTCATGTCAAAAGGGGAAGCAAACAAGAGCATCTTTTAAATCCAAAAATGTTGTTTCAACCTCTAGACCTTTACAACTATTGCATATGGATTTATTCGGACCATCCCGTATCGAAAGTCTAGGAAGAAATAGATATGCTTTTGTAATTGTTGATGATTTCTCTAGATTTACATGGACATTATTTCTTGCACATAAAAGTGATGCATTTCTTAGCTTCAAGCTTTTTCTTAAAAGAGTTCAAAATGAAAAGGAATCAACTGTCACTTCCATTAGAAGTGATCATGGGGGAGAGTTTGATCACAATCTCTTTGCGGATTTTTGTGATGAACTCGGAATCGAGCATACCTTTTCCGCTCCACGTACACCACAACAAAACGGGGTGGTGGAAAGGAAAAATAGGAGTCTCGAAGAGATGGCTAGAACCATGCTCGACGAAGCTAAGATTCCCAAACACTTTTGGGCAGACGCCGTGAGTACCGCATGCTATGTTTTGAATAGAGTAGCAATTCGGCCGATACTCTTAAAAACCCCATATGAACTCTACAAAGGTAGAAAACCTAACATTTCACATTTACGTGTTTTTGGTTGTAAATGTTTTGTGCATAACAATGGAAAGGACCAACTAGGAAAATTTGATGCAAAGTCGGATGAAGGTATCTTCATTGGCTATTCTTCTCGTAGTAAAGCTTATAGGGTTTTTAATAAAAGAACCCAAGTTGTAGAGGAATCTCCTCATATTGTATTTTCCGAAGATAATACTCGCTTGGCGAGAAAGGATTGTGGTCTTGATCTTTCAGGCATTCTGGAAAGTCTAAAGGACAAAATTCAAGAAGAACCACCAAGGAAAGAAATTGACAAAACGGTGGAACAACCAATTGAAGAAGCTCCTCAACCGGAAAATGAACCAAAAGAGCAAATAGAATGGAGGACAGTCAAAGACCATCCTCTCGATCAGGTAATAGGCGACGTTGGAGGGAAGGTAAGTACCCGGAGCTCCCTTAGAAATACCTTAGATCTTACTGCTTTTGTTTCTCAAATTGAACCCAAAACCATCTCTGAAGCAATTGGGGATGAATTTTGGACCTTGGCAATGCAAGAGGAGCTTAACCAATTCAAACGTAACAACGTTTGGAATTTGGTGCCAAGACCCGAAGGTCATACCATAATTGGTACGAAATGGGTTTTTCGAAATAAATTAGATGAAAATGGCATAATCACTAGAAACAAAGCTAGGCTTGTGGCTCAAGGCTATAATCAAGAAGAAGGGATTGATTATGATGAGACATATGCTCCGGTAGCTAGATTAGAGGCCATCCGTTTGTTGCTTGCTTTTGCATCTTCTATGAATTTCATTTTATATCAAATGGATGTGAAAAGTGCCTTTTTAAATGGTTTTATCCAAGAAGAAGTTTATGTAAAGCAACCCCCCGGTTTTGAAGACTTTAATTTTCCTAATCATGTTTTCAAACTCAAAAAGGCCCTTTATGGTTTAAAACAAGCTCCTCGAGCTTGGTATGAAAGGTTGAGTAAATTTCTTTTAGAAAATAATTTTATTCGTGGAAAAGTTGACACAACTTTATTTGTCAAGCATGAAAATAATGATATCTTGCTAGTTCAAATATATGTAGATGATATCATTTTTGGTGCTACTAACAATGCTCTATGCAAGGAATTTTCAAACTTAATGACTAGCGAATTTGAGATGTCCATGATGGGTGAGTTACAATTCTTTTTGGGATTACAAGTAAAACAAATGAAGGAAGGTACATTCATTTGTCAAAGCAAGTATTGCAAAGAACTGCTTAAACGTTTTGATATGAACAATGCAAAGGAAATGGCAACTCCCATGAGCACATCCGATCATCTCGACAAAGATGAAAAAGGTAAGGAAGTCGACATCAAAAAGTACCGAGGTATGATTGGCTCTCTTCTTTATCTTACTGCTAGTCGTCCGGACATCATGTTTAGCGTGTGCGTATGTGCCCGTTATCAATCATGTCCGAAAGAGTCTCACCTTACTGTGGTAAAGCGGATTCTAAGGTATCTTGTCGGTACTACCAATATGGGTCTATGGTACCCCAAAGGTTCTTCATGCCAACTTATTGGCTATTCCGACTCCGATTTTGCTGGATGCAAATTGGACCGCAAGAGCACTAGCGGCACTTGCCACTTGCTCGGTAGCGCTTTAGTTTCTTGGTTTAGTAAGAAGCAAGTTAGTGTTGCGTTGTCCACAACCGAGGCTGAATATGTAGCCGCGGGGAGTTGTTGCGCTCAAATCCTATGGATGAAACAACAACTCTTGGACTATGGCCTACGTCTTGACCACATTCCTCTTAGATGTGACAACACTAGTGCCATATGCTTGACGAAGAACCCCATTCTTCACTCGTGAACAAAACACATTGAAATTAGACATCATTTTATTAGAGATCACGTTCTAAAAGGCGATGTCGAAATTGAATTTGTTGAAACAAAAAGCCAATTGGCAGACATCTTTACAAAGCCCTTAGATAAAGAGTCCTTCTTCCAAATTCGTAGTGAACTCGGGATCCTTGACTCCACGTTGATCTAAGTCATGCATTGCATTTTTACATAATTTCTAACTTGAGCGTCGGAGGCGTCTAACACTTTTTTGCAGGTATTACCCTAAAGAAAAGGGGATCATAAAAGCATGACGCAAAATACTCAAGTATTCTACAGGAAAATCGCCGTCAAGCAATCGATTACTGTATCAATAATCGATTACTTTTGTTATCTTTATTTTCCAATAAATAAACTTTTGTTTATTTCATATTTTTTTTGCATATTCTTCTCTTGTATATATTTTTGCTAATGGCAAAAGGGGGAAGAAACGGGATATCAAGAAGTATGCTATATCACTCTCAACTTCATTCATGCTTAAAGTGAGGGGGAACATGAATTGAGGGGGAACATCAAATTGCATACTTTACACTTGTCTTGGATTATCAAAATAATTATTGCATATATCCCGCTTATGTTTGCCATTATCAAAAAGGGGGAAATTGTTGGAAACACGTTTCAAATGCAATATACTAAACGTGTGTTCTTTTGTAGGTTTTGATGAATGTCAAACAAAGCAAAAAGCGATATATAGCAGTACTCAAGGACAAGCACAAAATGGATGCATTACAAGAAGCTCAAGACAAAGTTTAGAAATGTTATAATTGAGTCAATATTAATTGTGATCTTGATTCCTCAACTTGGCTCATAACATGGCTTCTCTACTAAAATTATTTTTCCAAAATCATGCATATTTAAATTAAGTGTCAAATGATTTTAAACTATGCATATTTACATTTGTTAAAATGTTTTCCAAGCATGTCTCAAAAATCTGGGCTAAGATAATCGATTATGTACTTATGATAATCGAGTATCTCTAAGCCAAGACTGCATGACAATCGATTGTGAATTAATGATAATCGATTGTGAGTAAGTCAGTTAACATCAGGTTTTTGCAAACTGCATAACAATCGATTGTGTACTTATGATAATCGATTGTTAACTGAGGCAAAGTTTTCAAAACTCATAAAAATCGATTATGAACTAATGGTAATCGATTAGAATGAGAAAAATGTCTCCCAGTGATTTTAAATAAAATGATAATCGATTGTGGCTTTTGATAATCGATTATATATGAGACAGAGAGTTTTGAAATTAATTAATAATCGATTATTCCATTTGATAATCGATTGTTGAAGCTGACCGTTGTCATATATTTTCAATTACCTTCAGGTAATCGATTGTTGATATTTAACAATCGATGTTTTGCTTAAAATCTGGAAAAGATTTTCTGAACGTTGTTAAAATAATCGATTGTTGATTTCCGGACAATCGATGTTTTATGCCAAAAATTGGAAAGGATTTCTTAACGTTATAAATAATCGATTATTGATTTGAAGTAATAGATTGTTGACGTAAAATCTGGGATTGAATTTTTAATCTGATAGGCAAACAATCGATTGTTTAGTCTTGACAATCGATTGTCACTGAGTAATTTCAGCAATCCTTAATTGGCAATTAGACAACGGTAAGACTGAGTTTTTCACCTATAAATACAGCTTCAACTCAGTGTTTTCACAACAACAACATATACACTTTGAGTATTTTCATTGCTAAAAGCTTTCTTACATTGATCATCATTTTCCATTCATCCATAAAGCTTTTTGAAGAGCCATTCTATTGAGCTAAGTTGTTGTGATCTTGAGCGTACTATTTCTACTCATATCTACTCATTAAGGAGTGCTTTGTAAAGTGAGTGTGTTTTGTGTTTGTAAGAGAATTGCGATTCTCGTTTGTTGAGGAACTTGTGATTCCTCGGTTGAAGTCTTTGGGATTGTTATCCCCGAGCAGTTGAAGTCTTTGGGATTGTTATCCCCGAGCAGTTGAAGTCTTTGGGATTGTTATCCCCGAGCAATTGAAGTCTTTGGGATTGGTATCCCCGAGCAATTGAAGTCTTTGGGATTGTGATCCCCGAGCAACTAGGTGAGGCTTGTGTCCTCAGCTGTAACGGTTTGTTAAGCACCCGTAAGCTTGACAAGTTTAGTGGAAATCTCGAGAGAGTCTCTCGGGGACTGGACTAACCACGTTTGTGGCCAACCAGGATACATCATTGTGTAAGTTTATTCTACTGCACTTGTTTTAATTTCTGCAAAGTTTTTAAATTCCGCACTAAAACGCTTAATATTTTTAAAACGCTATTCACCCCCCCCTCTAGCGTAAAGCGTATTGTCCAACAATTTTCACCAGAGACCGGTCTCTATCTCACACTCTCTCTAACGATTGTTCTCCCTTCTCTCCAGAACCTTCTGGTTCCCTTCTTCTTATCTGACGAGCTTCATCGCCTTTCCGGCCATGCTCCGTCCTCACTTCTCTCGATCTCTTGCGACCATGGGATCCTATATCTATTTCTCTCCAAATTTTGAAGCCCCAGAAGCTTCCACCATGAAGATGGTCACTGAAGCCTCGTCGAGGTCCATTTTTGGCCTTTCTCCGGCAGATTTTGGTTCGATGATGCTAAAAATACCATTATCTTTGAGCTTCACGGCCAGGTTTCTCTTACCCCTCTCGCTGGTTTCTTATGAAACCCTAATCTTAACCCAAACCTCTTAAATCTATAATTTGTTTAACGATTTTAACTTGTACCTTTATGTTTTGCACATTTTCTACTCGATCTTTACGATTACCCCAGTTTTAAACGATTTTATTCCCTTTTGAAACAAGGGTTTTTGCCTCCCTTTTCGAAATCACTTCATTTTTTGATTTTGAGTACTAATTTGTGATTCTTAATACTATTTCCTAAAAATTCTTCTTAAGTCTGATGAAACCCTAGCTTTGTCTATTTGTGTTTGCATTATTTGTTTGTTTTGTGTTCTTCTGGGTTCGTCTCTGAGTTCTATGCTCCTTGCTTTAATTTTGTTGTTAGTGTTTCGTTCCCCTACCATTTCGTGTTTTTCACTTAAAGTTTCTCTTATTTCTTGCATGGTGATTTTATGCTGATTCTTCGAGCCCTCTTTGAGACTGTGATACTTGCTTTAAAATTGTAATTCTACGTGTTTTCCCTATAGTTTGAATTTCTTCCTTAATTCGTGGGATACTTTCCGCGGTTAATAGTGATTTCCTAGGTTTTCAATCTCGGTCATTATTTTGAAAACTACTTTTTCCAGAATTACGGTGGTATTTTGCCTTATATATGTACACAAATTTGTTGATTGATTTTCCTGACCTATTTCCTTAATTAGATGGTCATGTATCTAGTATTTATTGCATATTTTTATGCTACTATGTTTCCTTATGTGATTATACCTTGCTTTGTGATTTCTTTTTTTTTAAATGACTGATTATTACCATATGATTTGGGATCCCTTAATTAAAGGGTAGTCCTTCTACTGATTTGATTATGATTGATGCCAGTTCCTTAATTAGGGATGGCTACCTTGTTTGTTTACTCGTATTCAGTACTATAAGTACCCCTTATTCTCTTTGCAAAGACACTAACACATTGCATATCACTTATACTCAGTGTTATGAATTCTCTCTCTTTCACACAAACATCTTTGTGCTCTTTGTTTCTACGCAATTTTTCTTTCACCTTTCCTGTTGAATGCTAATCACTCAATTGGATGCAAGCCAAAATTGAGTAATTTTGGTCACTTTCACTCTACTAGCTTATACTGTGTTGTTTGCTTTGGGTCTGCCTGGTGCTCACTTCTGGCACACTGCTGCTCACTTCCTGCATACTGCTGCTCTGCTCTCTGCTTCTCTCTGCACACTACTGCTCACTTCTCTACACCATATTGCTCACTAATGCTATGTGTTTACATTATTTTTAACTGGTATGTATCCTATTTAAGTTATAGCTTCAAAAACAACATGCTTCTATTGGTGCTGCACTTTTTTTTGTTCCTTGTGTGTTTTTACTTGTGGTTCTGCTGCTCCTATTGTAACTAGCATGCATCTGTGTTAACTAGTAAGCCTAGTAAGCCTAATTAGTAAGCCTAGCATGTTCATTCCCCCCTTGCCTACCCCAATGCATGTTTCCGTTTGCTTCTGTATACTACTAGCATCCTCTTGGCTACTCCATAGCCCAAAAACTTTGAGGATGATTTTGGTTTGGTGTCTGGTGCTGTAAGAACTAGACTCCTTTTTGAAGCATGAACCCGTCTTTTAATATGTATGTCTGATTGTCTTGTTTGTGAAGCTGTTTGTTCCCTTTACCTTTATTTTTGTCTGTGTGACTGTTGCTTTCAATTCTGGCCTCAAAGTAACTATTTTCAAACTCAGTTAAGTTTTTTCACTCTTCTATTGTTTTTCTCAAACTGTCCTTCATGTAAAACCTTTTCAACTCAACTCCCTCACAATCACACTACCTTTAGAATTAGGTCCTGCCCCCTTGTTTAAGCACTATTGGGTACCTTGAGTACCCACTGAACTTTGATGTACAAGGTTGGCAATTCCACACTTTTACTTATCAATGGTGATTTGTTTTGGGTGCCTGGTATTGGCCGTGGTCTTAAGATACCCCTAGAGAACTTTGCCACACCCAAACACTTGGTGAAGGCTGTGAAGCTCGAAAGAAGTGAGGTTGGAAGTCTGGGCCTGACTGAAAGCTCCTTATAGAATAGCTTCTTATTTATTCTTCATTACTGTAATTTTATTGCTTAATTTGTAATAATTCAAAGAACTATGGGGGGTTTTTAGTGAAATTGGGAGGGATATATATGTTTATTAAGGGTATGGGTAGAGAGCATGCCTATAGGATCTCATTTATATATTCATGTACATGCACCATACATATAGAAATCCTGATCTTAGGATCCTTGCATCATTCTGATATTTTTCATAGCCACAATCAGTTAATAATTAAAAACTCTATCACTGCACTTAGATATCCTGTTCTTAGGGCCATCACGTACATTAGATATCATGCAATTAGGAACTCACTTGCAATGTTTTGACCATCCTATTAGTTATTCAACCGCATAAACTGATTTCTAAAGCTAAACTAAAAAAGGGGTGAATGTCTGCTGTAATACCTAGGCAAGACTTAGGCCGGATAAAATCGATTAATCGTATTTGACCTCTTTAGGTTGTCCAAATTAATATGCCTTCGTGAAGTCTGTTTGCTTTTACTATTAAATTCCTGTCTCATTCTTTCACCTATAAGTTTTCAACTAAGTTACTTTTCCAATTTAAGACTGGACTACTGTTTTCCTAAAAGTTATAACGGTCTCTGTAATTTTCAAGGCCCATACTCACCTTGTTTTTCTCTAATTCTAAACGCCATCTTTATTCCATAACTAAACTAGTGTTTCTAATAGCATTCTACTGCACACATATATGGCTATAACTGTGTTTTAAAGAATAAATATTTTCCTACTCTTAAATTATATGCATATTTTTACTACTTTACCTTCAATTTTTTCCGACTTCTCCTGCCTATCTCTGCCCGGATTTTCAGTTTTCTACATTCAGATTTTTTAAAAAACTCTCACTGCCTTTAGACTTTAAATGTGATTGAGGCGTGCTTATTGTAGTATATTCATGGAGGGGTACTTGAGCCATTTACATGCTTTTTACTTGATCCCTTATATGAAGTCTTACTTGCCTTTTGTATGTCGCTTTGTATTTTGCCTTTAAACTTAAGGGTTCAACCTAGACCTCCCTTTGTAGGAATAATAGTCCTAAACACCCTTTAGTACCTATAGGATAGGACGGGTAATAGCACGTGCTAAGCACTCGTGACCAATACACACGCTTAAAATAACCTCTACGGGGTGGGAAGGATAGAATATGGATATGATGACCGGTGCGCTAATATATCGTGTGAGAATGATTGCTGGGTATTGCACCAAAGTGATCCATATTATATTTAACCCTTGGACCCCTTGTCTCTTTTATTATTTTCTTAAATTAACGTTCTCTTCCACCAAGCTTTTCTCTTTTCACTTATGTTTTCTTTCTTACTGAATTCTCAACTTGTTCATGTTTCCTATGTGCAAATTTTACTTTTTTGTTTCCACCCTTTTAAAGTCACAACTAAGCATGGCCGGGAACCACACTGGTGGATCTTGAGGGGGGCCTAGCACCTCCCCCTCGAGATAATCTCAAGCCCTTACCCGAACTCTGGTTTTCTTTAAAAAATATTTCTTCTTTTCTTTAAGTGTCCTAATGCACTATAATCATTAGGTGATGACTCTTCGAACTCTTCAAGCCCGCTTCCCCAAAAAGGAAAAGAGTTATTTTATTCATAATGTCGTAAACCCAATCTCCCTGCTCTTTTGAGTTTGGGAAAAAATGGGGCATCGACATTCATGTCACAAATATCAGTGTGAATTAAATCTAAAGGATTTGAATTCCTTTCAACTTACTTATAAGGATGTTTAACATACTTGGATTCCATACATACTTGACATTTTGATTTGTCACATTCAAATTTAGGTAATACTTCCAAATTAATCATTTTCCGCAAGGTTTTATAATTAACATGACCCAAACGTATTTGACATAATTCATTTGACTCAAGCAAGTAAGACGAAGCTGAAATATTGTTATTATTCTCCACAACCATTACATTCAGCTTGAAAAGTCCCTCAGTGAGGTAACCTTTTCCTACAAACATTTCATTCTTACTTGTTACAACCTTATCGGAAACAAAAACAAACTTAAATCCTTTCTTAACAAGAAGTCCAGTATAGACTAAATTTTTCCTAATTTCGGGAACATGAAGGACATTGTTCAAAGTCACCACTTTGCCGGAAGTCATTTTGAGAAAAGTTTTTCCACATCCTTCAATCTTGGCCTTTGCAGCATTTCCCATTGAAATTGTCTCGTCGGGTCCAACATGAGCATAAGTAAAAAAAGCTTCCTTGATATCACAAACATGGCGAGTGGCTCCAGAATCAATCCACTACTCTCTAGGATTGCCCACCAAGTTGCATTCGGAAAGCATGGCGCATAATTCATCAACATCATCATGCTTTTCTACCATGTTTGCTTGACCCTTCTTCATGTCTTTCTTTGGAGCACGACACTCCGTAGATTTTTGTCCAATTTTTCCACAATTGTAGCAGTTTCCACTGAACCGCTTCTTACTTGGGTTGTATTTCGGACCAGAAGCCTTCTTCCTCTTTTTGTTCTCTTCAACAATATTTTCTCCCATTAATGTTGAACTTCCACGGTCTCTTTTTTCAACAGCTTTGTTGTCCTCTTCAATTCTAAATCTAACAATGAGATCTTCAAGGGACATCTCCTTGCATTGGTGCTTCAAGTAGTTTTTGAAGTCCTTCCACAAAGGAGGCAACTTCTCAATCATTGTTGCTACTTGGAATGCTTTATTGATGACAAGACCTTCAATGAAATTTCCGTTAGTAAGAATACTAAGATTACTACTTTCAACATCAATATTAATTTGATTCATACCTTCAGCAACGAGATCGTGAATAATCACTTACAGTTCTTGGACTTGAATAATAACAGATTTGCTATCTCCCATTTTATAGTCGAAAAACTTTGTAGCCACGAACTTTTTCAACCCGGCATCTTCAGTTTTGTATTTCTTTTCAAGCGCATTCCACAGTTATTTTGACATTTCCACGCCACTGTAGACATTGTACAACACATCGTCCAACCCACTAAGAATGTAATTCTTGCACAAGAAATCTGAATGCTTCCACGCCTCAATACGAGAAAGCGTTCATTATTAGGAGTTTCATCGGCCAGCACAGGAACATCTTCCTTGATGAACTTCTGAATACATAAGATAGTCAAATAGAAGAACATCTTTTGCTACTAGCGCTTGAAATCAATACCGAAAAATTTTCTGGGTATCTCCGCTGGTGCCAAAACAGCTGGTGTCGTTAGGCTAGTTGATACATTGACTGTCACATTGGAACAACTTGGTTCTCATTTTCATTAGTCATTTTTGTAAATGAATGACACCAAAGTTAAAATCACGTAGATTTTAATAGAGTACAAAACCACAAAGGTTTTACTCTCCAGAAACAATAATACAATTACAAAAATATATTTAAATTTCTAAAGCTTGTTAGTAAACTGTATTTGTAAAATAATTCTAGAAATATAAAGTAATATAAACAGAAATTATGATAAACAGAAATGACATAAACAAAAATGATCATAAATAATTCGAACCCACTGAATTCATAGTGTCTCCTTAAGGAATTTAATCCCTTTCTAGCCCCCAAGGTTATGAATTATTTCCTCCCAAGATAGAACCAATTACACACTGGTGTGGTGGTATTCCAAACGCTAGTGTTTCAGTGAACACAAAGATTAGTAGCAAATCACACTTACTTTTTGCTTTGTTTGTATGCTAAAAGTATGCAAAAGAAGGAGAGAAAACTTAGAAATTCGTAGTGAAATTCTGAGCAGAATAGTGTTGTATTTATAGCCAAGATTTGGGCTGGAATCTGAAGAGGTGCAACTCTTTAGAATGACTATTTCTGCAAAGCGGCCATAGCATAAATGCCATTACAGAAATGGCTATTTACTCAAAAATAAAGAGGGAAAATTGATGGGTAGTTAATTTTCTGTTACAAAAATAAAAAAATGGATTGGATTTAATATTAATATTTAATATTAATATTCTATTATTAAAAAATATTTAATAACACATTTCTGTTAATATTTTACTATTAACAAATAAATTTGGTCCAAAAAATTAATCAATCAATAGATCATTTGACCAAATCCAAATCCAAATTCGAAGCCGAAGATGAAGCCGAGCCGAGCTGAGCGAGCGGCGACGACGACGATGCGAGGCTTGCTTTCTTCTCAACTCTTTAAGAGCTAGAAGAAGAGCAATTGCTTATAAATCCATAAAATCTCTTCCTCTTCCAATATGGGACAATGTCCATCTGCCAAGGGGGAAACTTGAAATTTCACTCAAAATTTTTATTTCCCTCCATTTCCCATTCATCCTCTTTTAAGTATTTAATATATTAATTAAAAACCTTAAAAACCCAACATTTTGTGTGTCATAATGTGTCTGTGCATACATATCTTCGATTACATTGCTTATTTTCATCATTTGTTGTTTTTGTTTACTATTGTATAGGGTCTAGATAGGGTGCGTAAGCCGACCTTATTCCTATCTTGGAAATAGAGAAACTGTTCTCTATCACTATTGTAAGAGCTCTAATTTTTAAAAGAAATATTGACCGACAATGTCAACTAAAATTTGAATTACAAGTTTTCCCACTAGATTGAATATCGTTAGACATTCTCTTTGGTTTAAGTTGGGAAAGTAAGTCATTCTATTCCTAATCATGTAATACTGACAATCCTTATTGATTTGAAATATAGACGGATTTGGGATTTATATAATATGGGTGCAACACTGAAAAAGGGGAAAAATTATTATTTGGATTGGAACTGTTTTAGGTAAATAACTCAACATTCAATAAGTGCACAATTTAGCCTCTTTAGAGCATGTGTGCAAACAGATAATATCAGACCAATTCAAAAAAATATGTATATTAAATACCTAATTTGGCAAAGAGATCATGTGTCACGACCCGGAGTTTCCACCATCGGGAGTCGTGATAGCGCCTACAAACGGAGCTAGGCCAGCCAAACTTTAAACATTCTCAGATAATTTCCCAACAATAACATATACGAAAGCAACTAATTAAAGGCGGAAATGCGGAAGACTTTAAGTTTATAAAACTAAAATTTTAAGATGCGGAAGTTTAAAACATATTTCTACCCCAAAATCTGGTGTCACTAGCTCATGGACTACTAAGGAGTACAACAATCAAGTCTGAGCAAAAGAAATAAATACACAGCGTCTGTCTCGGTAAAATTAAAACAAACTGAACATAGAAAACGACTCCGGCCTGCCAACGCCAGCTAGGCTACCTCGAAGTCCTTGGACTGAAGTCATCTCCCGATCCAATAGGCTATTGTTGTGGTCCTAAATCTCCTCTGGTATCGTGATCTATGCAAAAAGCATAGAAGTGTAGTATCAGCACAACTGACCCCATGTGCTGGTAAGTGCCTGGCCTAACCACGACGAAGTAGTGACGAGGCTAGACAAGACCTACCTAAAATAACATGTGCAAATATATATATATATATATATATATATATATATATATATATATATATATATATATATATATATATATATATATATATATATATATATATATATATATATATATATATATATATATATATATATATATATATATATATATATATATATATATATATATATAAATACAGAAAACGACAGAGAATGTTACCTAAAAAGGGGAAGGGCATACTCGGGGGAGAAATAGTGAAAGCAGATCAACGAATATAACAACGAAACTATCTCAATACCATAACTCATATATAAGTGGTCGGCGCGCCACAAAATCCCATATCTCAGTTCATATGTGGACGGCATGCCACATGATCCCAATTCATATTCATAAGTGGACGGCGTGCCACACAATCCCATATCATAATTCATAAGTTGACGTCGTGCCACGCAATCCCATATCATAATTCATAAGTGGTCGGCGTGCCACACGATCCCATATCGTAATTCATAAGTTGTCGACGTTCCATACGATCCCAAATATATCATAATTTACAAGTGCATGGCGTGCCACACGATCCCATATCGTAATTCATAAGTGCTCGGCGTGCCACACGATCCCATATCATAATTCATAAGTGGAAGGCATGCCACACGATCCCAATTTATAGTGAATAATCCATATAATCTCTCTAAGGAGGTCCCATCAGGGAAATTCAACATAAATCACAACTTAACCCGGCAAGGGTACAATTAACAACCCAAATATCCCGGCAAGGAAGCAACAACAATAATAGACTACGTATCCCGGCATTGGAAAAAATCACAACGCTTCCCTTTTAATCACTTCTTTATCAATTATCGAATTGTAGTTCGAGACAAAGCTCCATTAATATACCAACCTCAATTTTTCAACGTTCACATTATAGGAAACTTAGCAATTAGACAAGAAAGATGCTTCACAAAGTTCGGTTCAAATACATCTAAGACCCACAGTCATGCTAGATTCCGGTGTATAGATAACTATCGCCATGCCTGTACACCGTACTCTTCATTTAGAAATTAGAAAATAATATCCTAATCATATTCCCTCTAACCCGAGTTGGAACAAACACTTACCTCCAAAACTCTGAACTCAGCTCAAGCCTCTAGTATATCTTTACACCTTAGTTCCACCACAAAACCACTCGAATCTAGCCACAAATTACTTGAATGCATTAATAAATACTATTGGAACTGACTCCAATGCATAAAAATTATTTTTACTAGGTTTGCACCCAAAAAGGTCAAAAATTCCCCCGGGTCCACATGGTCAAAACTCGGGGTTCGGACCAATACCCGGTTATCCATTCCCCTATGAATCCAATATGTGATTTGTTTTGAAATTGGACCTCAGTTTGAGGTCCGACTCCCCAAATTTAAGAAGACCTAAGTTCTAACCAAAACCCCCAATTCCCATTTATGAAAATCTTTGATTCAAGTTGAAATCATGTTAAAAGATGTTAAGGAATAATGAAATTAAGTTGGAAGTCACTTACCAAAATTGTTTTAGAGAAGAAAGGTTGTTTGGAAAATCGCATATGAGGTTTTGGGTTTTAGAAAAAGTGGAAAATAATTGAAAATCTGAGTTTATATACTTTAATGGGGGCTGGCGCGGACCGCACAGAAACTTACCGGGGCCGCGCCGAGGGAGGGAAAAAGTGGGATCTCTGAACCCACCCAGCACGAACCGCATTGATTTGGTGCACAACCGTGCTGGTCAACCTGAACTACTGACCCTTTGAACCATACCACGCGGACCGCACAGAAAAGTACCACGGCCGCGTGGCTGCCAGCGCGGACCACGCAGAAATGGCCGCGGCCACGCTGTGGCCTTCAACCTGAACCTGCTATATTAAAGTCTAAGTCCCCCCGGTCCCCACCCAAAGCTCACCGAGCCCTCGGGGCTCCAAACAAAACATACATATAATTTCAAAAACACCTTACGAACTTAGTTGTGCGATCAAATCGCCAAAATAACATCGTAATCAATGAATCAAGCCTCAAAATCATCGTTTTCATTTCAAACTTCTTAAAATTCTAACTTTAGATATTCTGGTCCGAAATACGTCAAACGAGGTGCGATTTCGACCAAACTTCAAAGAAAGCGCTTAACGCATATTTAAAACCTATACCGGATGCCGAAACCAAAATATGGCCCGATACCTATTTTTTCTAACTCATTTTCATTTCAAATTTTCATATCATTTTTTGAAGAACAATTTCTTTCAAAAATTCTTTACTCAGGCTCGGGACCTCGAATTTCGATTTCGGGAATACGCCCGAGTCCCATATTTTACGTCCCATATTTTCTTACGGACCCTTTAGGACCATCACATCACTGGTCCGGGTCTTTTTACCCAAAATATTGATCGAAGTCAACCTTAAATATCAAAATTTTTTAACTTTTTCACACATTTCTCATATTTCAACATAAAGGATTTACGGCTTCGCGCCCGGACTGCGCATGCAAATCGAGACAACTAAACATGAGGTATTCAAGGCCTCGAAAACATAGAAAAAGGAAGAATTACAGTGATGACCCCTTTGGGTCGTCACATCCTTCACCTCTAAAATAATCGTTTGTCCTCGAACGGACAAAAGAAAGAAGTATATGAGTTGGGAAATAAATGGGGATAGAGGCTCCGCATATCAGACTTGGACTCCCAGGTCGATGCCTCAAGAGACTGACCTCTCCACTAAACACGCACTGGAGGGAAACTCTTCAACCTCAACCATCGAACCTGCCGATCTAAAATGGACACCGGCTCCTCCTCATAACATAGATCCTTGTCCAATTGGACATTACTCAAATCTAACACGTGGTCTGGATCGCCGTGATATCTCTGAAGCATGGATACATGAAAAATTGGATGCACGGCTGACAAGCTAGGCGGCAAAGCAAGTCTATAGGCCACCTCTACCACACGCTCAAGAATCTCAAATGAGCCAATGAACCTATGTCTAAGCTTGCCTTTCTTCCCAAATTGCATCACGCCCTTTATAGGCGACACACGGAGCAACACTCGCTCACCAACCATGAAAGCAATATCTCGGACCTTGCGGCCTGCATAACTCTTATACCTAGACAGAGATGTGCGAAGTTGTCTTGAATGATCTTGACCTTGTCCAAGGTCTCCTGAACTAGATTTGTACCAAATAACCGAGCCTCTCCCGGCTCAAACCATTTGAGTGGGGACCGTCACCGCCTACCATACAACGCCTCATATAGAGCCATCTAAATGCTGGACTGGTACCTGTTGTTATAGGCAAACTATGCTAAAGGCAAGAACTGGTCCCATGAGCCTCCGAAATAAATGATGCAGGCTTAGAGCATATCCTTTAGTATCTGAATAGTCCTCTTGGACTAACCGTCTGTCTGGGGATGAAATGCTGTACTCAACTGAACCTGGGTGCCAATCTCCTACTGGAATACTCTCCAGAAGCGCGAGGTAAACTGCATACCCCAGTTTGATATGATAGATACCGGCACACCATGAAGGAGAACAATCTCTCTGATGTAGATCTCAGCTAATCTTTTGGATGAATAGGTGGTGGCAACCGGAAAAAAATATGCCAAGTCGGTCAGACTATCAATAGTAACCCAAACCGCATCAAACTTCTTCCGAGTCATCAGAAGGCTAGTAACGAAATCCAAGGTAATCCTCTCCCACTTCCACTCGGGAAGCTCAATCTTCTGAAATAAACCACCGGGCCTCTGATGCTCATACTTAACCTGATGACAGTTCAAACAACGAGCCACACATGCAACAATGTCTTTCTTCATTCTACGCCACCAATAGTGCTGCCTCAAATCCTGATACATCTTCGCGATGTCCGGATGAATAGAATACCGAGAACTATGGGCCTCCGCTAAGATCAACTCCCGAATACCATCAACATTGGGTACACAAACTCGCCCTTGCAATCTCAATACATTATCATCTCCCAAGGTCATTTTCTTGGCGTCTCCATGTTGCACTGTGTCTACCAGGACACACAAATGGGGATCATCAAACTGTCACTCCCGGATATGCTCCAAAAATGATGATCGAGCGACCGTGCAATCTAACACCCTTCTAGGCTCAGAAATATCCAACCTCACAATTCGATTGGCAAGGCTTGGACATCCCAAGCAAACGGTCTCTAGCTAACCCGAATATAAGCAAGACTACCCATCCCGACGGACTTCTTACTCAATGCATCGGCCAACACATTGGCCTTTCCTGGCTGGTATAAAATAGAAACATCATAGTCTTTCAACAACTACAACTACCTCATCTGCCTCAAATTCTACTCCTTCTGCTTGCACAGGTACTGAAGGCTTTTGTGATCCTTGTACACCTCACACGTCACACCATATAAATAATGCCTCTAAATCTTCAAAGCATGAAATATGGTTGCCTTTCTCATGGATCTTCAACTACCTCGAACATTTGCTATGACTCTGCCATCCTGCATCAATACTCTATCAATTTCGATACGGGAAGCATCATAGTAAACGGTGTAAGGCCGTGATCCTGTGGGAAAAACCAATACCGGTGTCGCAATAAGAGCTGTCTTGATCTTCTGGAAGCTCGCCTCGTACTCATCTGACCACCTGAACTGGGCACCCTTCTGGGTTAATCTGGTCATCGGGGCTGCAATGGATGAAAACCCCTCCATGAACCATCGGTAGTAACCTACTAACCCCAAGAAACTCCGGATCTCTGTAGCTGATGCTGGTCAAGGCCAATTGTTGACTGCCTCAATCTTCTTCAGGTCTACCCGAATACCCTCTACTAAAACAACGTGACCTAGGAATGCAACAGAACTCAACCAAAACTCACACTTCGAGAACTTGTCATAAAACTGACTATCCTTTAGAGTCTGAAGAACCACTCTGAGGTGCTGCTCATGATCCTCCTGAATGCGGGAGTGTATCAAAATATCGTCAATGAAAACAATCACGAACAAATCCAAATAGGGCCTGAACACTCGGTTCATCAACTCTATAAATGCTGCTGGGGCATTTGTCAACCCGAATGACATGAACAAAAACTCATAATGCCCATACCGAGTATAAAATGCTGGCTTAGGGACATCAGGCGCAGTAATCCTCAGCTAATGATAATCAGATCTCAAATCTATCTTCGAGAACCATCACACCCTGAAGCTGGTCGAATAAATTGTCAATCATTGGCAATGCATACTTGTTCTTTATCGTCACCTTGTTCAACTGATGGTAATCAATGCACATCCTCATCGACCCATCCTTTTTCTTCACAAATAACACTGGCACACCCCAAGCCGATACATTGGGTCTAATGAAACCCTTATCGAGAAAATCTTGAAGTTACTCCTTTAACTCTTTCAACTCTGGTTGGGCCATGCATTACAACTGAATGGAAATAGGCTAAGTGACGAGAGCTAGATCAATAAAAAAATCAATATCCCTGTCGGGCGTCATACCCCCCAGGTCCAAAGGGAAAAGCTCGGGGAATGCTCGAACAATAGGAACATAATCAATGGAAGGAACCTCTACGCCAGATTCACGAACATACACCATATATGCTACACACCCCTTCTCGACCATATGTCGAGCCTTTACATATGAAATAACAATGCGGATGGTATGGCTCGGGGTCCCTCTCTACTCAAGTTGGGATAAGTCTGGAGGGGCCAAGGTCACGGTCTTGGCGTGACAATCCAAAATAGCATCATACGGGGACAACCAATCCATTCCCAATATCACGTCGAAGTCTACCATATCTAATAGCAATATGTCAACACGGGTGTCAAGACCCTCGAATACTACCACACATGAATGATGCACTCGGCCGACCACTATAGAATCACCCACCGGTGTAGATACATAAATAGAAACACTCAAGGCATCACTAGGCATAACCAAGTAAGGTGCAAAATAGGACGGCACATATGAATACATAGATGCAGGGTCAAATAGCACTAAAGCAACTCTATCACAAACCAGAATAGTACCTGTAATGACAGCATCAAAAGACTCAGCCTCTGTCCTGGCTGGCAAAGCATAACATCGGGCTGGGCCCCACCTCTCTGAACTATGTCTCTGGGACGATCAGCTACTGGATGACCACTGCCTTTGGTGGTACGAGCTCTACCTCTCTGATACCTACCTCCACCTCTATGGCCTTTACCCCTGCCTCTAGCGGTTGAACGGCCTGTGGATCACCTGCTGCCTAAATCATGGGACGAGGGCCCTGCTGCTGAGAGCTATCAGATGCTCGAGGGCAATACCTGGAAATATATCTCGTGTCGCCACACGTGTAACAAGCCCTCGACTGCTGAGAATAATGGAGTGGTGGTGTGCTGATAGGTGCTGATGATGAGCTGGAAAGCTGCAGGTCAGAATATTGTGGCTGGGAACCTCGGCCACCTGTAGTACCATGTGAAACCTATAGGGCTGATTGAAAGGGCCTCGGAGGCTGGCCTCTACCATATCTCTACCTGGAGATGAGGTACCATTGAACCTACTGGAATGACGAGGCCTCTTGTCTGACCCCTGACCACTTCCTCATGCAAGTGCCATCTCTATCTTGATGACCGCATTGGCTGCCTCCTAAAAGGAATATCACTACCGGCTCTCACAGCCATTTGGAGTCGGATCGGCTGAATCAACCCATCAATAAATCTCTGCACCCATCCCTCTCAGTGGGGAGTATAACAATATCATGGCGTGCCAAATTGATAAAATGGCCTGGGTAAACAATAGTCCCTCCACCAAGTCTTGGTGGATCCTGCTAGCCGAAATGTGATAAAGTCTACCCCATTGGTCTCCACAATACCCATTGTCTTGAGAACTTCATGGTACTTGAATAAGAAATCATGTGGGTCCTCTGCAGTAGCACAACTAAAGGTGGTGGTGAAGAGCTTAGTGAACCTATCAAGCCTTCATAATGCATCCGCGAACATCGCCGCACCATCACTAGTCTGAGCTGGAATACCCGGCTGAGCTACCACAGCTGGCTGAACCGCTGGAACCTAAGCCTGAGGAGCTACCCACTCCGGAGTATGCGTAGCGGGAGTCTGAAATCCTCCCCTAGCCTGAGAAGTGGCTGGTGCTACAGTAAGCAAACCCACTCTAGAAATGCTCTCCATAAATCTTACCAGTTGGACCAAAGCGTCCTGAAGTACTGGAGTGGCTATGAAACCCTCTGGGACCTGAGGTAGGCCCACTGGTGCTGCCAGAGCTGGAACCTCTTCATCAAAGTCAACATGAGGCTTCACCTCTGGAACTGCTACTCGAGGCTGAGCTTTGCCATGGACTCGGCCTCGCCCTCTGCCCCTGATAGGAGCTGCTGCTGAGGGCTCGGACTGCTGTGCGGTAGAAGAGGAAGCACGTGTTCTCGCCATCTGCGAAAGAATAGAGTAGAACGACAATCAGTATTGAGAAACATGATCACACGACTAGTAGGAACGAAGTGAAATTTCCTAAGGTTGTCCGTGAGTTGTAAGACCTATGTAACCTAGTACTCTGATAGCAACTTGTCTACAACCGAATTTCCCACTATCGGGTGTCGTGATGGCGCCTACTAACAGAGCTAGGCCAGCCAAACTTTAAACATTCTCAGATAATTTACCAACAATAACATATGCGAAAGCAACTAAATAAACGCATAAGACTTTGAGTTTATAAAACTAAAATTTTAAAATGCGGAAGTTTAAGACATATTTCTACCCAAAAATCTGGTGTCACTAGCTCACGGACTACTAAGGAGTACTATAATCAAGTCTAAGCAAAAGAAAGAAATAAACAACGTCTGTCTCGGTAAAGTGAAATCAAACTGAACATAGAAAATGACTCCGGCCTGGGAACGCCAGCTAGACTACCTCGAACTCCCTGGACTGAAGTCAGCTCCTGATCAAATATGCTGCTGCTGTGGTCCTAAAGCTGCTCCGGTACCCTAATCTTTGCAAAAAGTACAGAAGTGTAGCATCAGCACAACCGACCCCATGTGCTGGTAAGTGCTTGGCCTAATCCCGGTGAAGTAGTGACAAGGCTAGACAAGACCTACCTAAAATAACCTGTGCAAATATATATATATATATATATATATATATATATATATATATATATATAACACAAAACTACGGAAATAACGACAGAGAATGTCAACTAAAGAGGGGAAGGGGCATGCTCGGGGGAGAAACAGTGAAAACAGATCAACGGATATAACAACGAAACTATCTTAATATCATAACTTATATATAATGGGTCGGCGCGGCACACGATCCCATATCTCAATTCATCACGATCCCAATTCATATTCATTAGTGGACGGAGTGCCACGCGATTTCATGTCATAATATATAAGTGGACGGTGTGTCACACGATCCCATATCGTAATTCATATGTGGTCGACGTGCCACACTATCCCATATCGTAATTCATAAGTGGTCGGTGCGCCACAAGATCCCATATCATAATTCATAAGTGGATGGCGTGCCACACGATCCCATATCATAATTCATAAGTGTTCGACATGCCACACGATCTCATATCATAATTCATAAGTGGACGACGTGCCACACGATCCCAATTTATAGTGAATAATCCATATAATCTCTCTAAAGAGGTCCCACTAGGAAAATTCAACACAAATAACAACATAACCTGGCAAGGGTACAACTAACAACCCAAATATCCCGGCAAGGGAGCAACAACAATAATAGACTACGTATCCCGGCAAGGGAAAAAATCACAACGCTTCCCTTTTAATTACTTCTTTATCGGTTATCAAATTCTAGTTCGAGACAACGCTCCAATAATATACCAATATCAATTCTTCCTTAACCGTTCACATTATAGGAAACTTAGCAATTAGATAAGAAATATGTTTCACAAAGTCCGATTCAAACACATCTAAGACCCACGGTCATGCTAGACTCCGGTGTATAGATAACCGTCTCCATACCTATACACCGTACTCATAATTTAGCAATTAGAAAATAATATTCTAATCCTATTCCCTCTAACCCGAGTTAGAACAAATACTTACCTCGAAAGCTCCAAACTCATCTCAAGCCTCTAGTATAACTTTACCCCTTGGTTCAACCACAAAACCGCTCAAATATAGCCACGAATTACTTGAATGCATTAATAAATACTATTGTAACTAACCCCAATGCATAAAAATAGTTTTACAAGGTTTGCACCCAACAAGATAAAAATTCCCCTGGGCCCACATGGTCGAAACTCGGTGTTCAGACCAATACCCGGTTACCCATTCCACCATTAATCCAAATATGTAATTTGTTTTGAAATCGGACCTCAGTTTGAGGTCCATCTTCCCAAATTTAAGAAGACCTAAGTTCTAACCAAAACCCCCAATTCCCATTTATGAAAATCTTTGATTCAAGTTGAAATCAGGTTAAAATATGCTAAGGAACAAAGAAATAAAGTTAGAAGTCACTTACCAATCGTTTTGGAGAAGAAAAGTTATTTGGAAAATCGCCTCTTATCTTTTCGGTTTTTGAAAGGTAGAAATGACTGAAAATCCCGATTTTATATACTTTACTGGGGGCTGGCGCGGACCGCTCAGAAACGTACCACGGCCGCGCCGAGGGAGGGAAGAAGTGGGCTCTCTGAACCCACCCAGCACGGACCGCACTGATTTGGTACGCGGCCGTGCTAGTCGACCTAACCTACCAACCCTCTGAACCCCACTACGCGGACCGCACAGAAAAGTACTGCGGCCGCGTGGCTGCCATCATAGACAGCACGGAAATGGCTGCGGCCGCACTGGTGCCTGCAACCTGAACCTGCTATTTTTAAGTATAAGACCTCCTGGGCCCTACCCAAAACTCACCCAAGCCCTCAGAGCTCCAAACCAAACACACATATAATCACGAAAATACCTTACGGACTTACTTGTGCGATCAAATCGCCAAAATAACATCGTAACCAAAGAATCAAGCCTCAAAATCATCTTTTTCATTTCAAACTTCTTAAACTTCTATCTTTAGATATTCAGGTCTGAAATACGTCAAACGACGTCTGATTTCGACCAAACTTCACAAAAAGTGCTTCACGCATATTTAAGACCTGTACCGGATGCCGGAATTAAAAAACGGCCCGATACCTATATTTTCTAACTCATTTTCATTTCATTTTCGAAAAACAGTTTCTTATAAAAATTCTTTACTCGGGTTCGGGACCTCGGATTTCGATTCGGGGAATACTCCCGAGTCTCATATTTTCTTATGACCCTCCGAGACTGTCACATCATGGGTCCGGGTCCGTTTATCAAAAATGTTAAACTAAGTCAACATTAACAATATAAATATCAAAATTATTTAATTTTTTAACACATTTCACATATTTTAACATAAAGGCTTTTCAGCTTCGCGCCCAGACTGCGCATGCAAATCGAGACAACTAAACACGAGGTATTCAAGGCCTCGAAAGCATGGAAAAATGAAGAATTACGGTAATGACCCCTTTGGGTCGTCACATCATGGTCATGTGCCCCTTATACTTACCTATAGATCCGCCCTGATTTGAAAATGAACATATATATAACATTTTACCGAATATAGGTAGGAATAATATTTGATAAAGAATAAAGTTTATTATTTTTTATTTACATTGGGAATGCTTGGACGTTTCTATCACAACCATGCACTAATAAGAATCCTACTTTAGTGAAAAAAGAATATCTATAAAAAAGTGTTTTATGGAGATGGATACAGGATTTGTTGGAAAATATACAGTTTAGGTCTTACAATCTTCCATTACCATATTATTTAGTTATTTCTTGCGGCTAGAATTCTTATTTTTGTATTCTCTTTCATGTATAAAATTTCGTTCTTGTACACTTCTTTAATTTTTTTAAGTATAATATCCATAATACAAAGAAGTAGTACTTTGAATTTATGCGGAGAGAAATAGAAGTGTAGAACTTTAGGAGTGATCCGAGCAATGGCGAAGGCAGAAATAATTGCTAAAAGTGATAATATGGGACGAAATATTTTTGGCTAAGCGTCAAACGGTCGAAATAATTGCCTAGAATTTTAGAGATATATTTGGATATAAATGAACCATTTGATGGAAAAGTAATAGTATCAGAGGTGATTTTTGTCAAATACTATAAGTAGTTAAAAAATTGACAAAAACAGAAAGTGTAAAAGCTAGCTTACCAAAGTTATTCTTACGTCCTCAAATGAAAAATATTCAATGAGAAGAATTATAAACATAAGAACATATCCAACATTCAGTGACTTCTTACTTCCTGTCGAAACCGAAGAAGAGCATCAAATAAAAGATGATTTGGTTCTTCTAGAACACTAGGTTATCAACCTAATGGTAATAGTTGTGCATTTAATAAGGAAAATATGTCCATCATTAGATTAAAACAGTTTGTGCAAATTACATGATAGAAATTAAAGAGCTATCTTAGCTAGCCAAAATAAATATGTTGATCACCTAAAATAAAATATTGATTGCTAAGTTTTATGGTAAAAATAAAATATTTTTCAACTTTAACTCAAAAAAAGATTGATGATACCAATAACTACTATCAAGAAGAATAATTAAATGCTTTAATACCAAATGGTCGTCTATCGTACATGTTTGTTGTCAAGTTCATTATTTCTTACGTATGTCAGTGTTCCCCCATGTATATATTAGACTAAGTTAAAATTGATCTTCCAATGCATATAGTTTGAATTTGTAGAAAAATATATCCGTTCTGCTACTAAAAACTTAGATCCGGTGAATAACTTATGTAGTACACATATGATATATAGATGTTATGACAACGTCATACATGCAGAACTTGTGATACTGTCAATGTGTTTTTAAGTATGTATTTATCGCCGAATTTAATTTTCATCCTCCGAAACTAAAGAATATCCTTTTAAATTTGTGTGAAAATAATTTTTAGTATGTTTATGTTTTGTACTTATTTAAATAAAGCACAAGGATAAACATCCTAAATATTAGACTATATTTATAAAAATATATTTGCTTCCATGAATAGCTATATGTTGCACTTTCAAGAGAGATATCAACATCGACAACGACAATGCTCTTAGATCTGTCAAATAGTTTATGTAATAGTATAAGAATAATATGTAGAAGTTTTCACAACAATATTATACATGCAGAAATCCTAATAGGTCAATGTACTTTCATGCATGCGTTCATCCCCAGAATTCAGTTTCCGCCTCTTGAAAGTGAAGAATATTCTTTCAAATTTATCGAAAAATAATTTTCAGTACGCTTGTGTTTTACAATGACAACAAATAAAGTATAAGGGGGAACAATTTCATATGTTGAACTGCATGTGTCACAACATATATAATTATATTACCGCATATTTAAAAGGAATATCAATATTTACGACAAACTATAAGTACATAATAATATTATCTAACTAACATGACTAAATTGATCGTTTTTGCAGGTTCAGATAACGATGTCCAATTATTTTCAATTCATATCTTATGCTAATATAGTGATATTTTTCGACATTTAAATAACTGTTGTATTCTATATAATTCTCTGATTACTTAAATTTCATGTTCTTTCATAAAAGAATAGTTAAAATCATTACATACAATTTTTAACGTGCAACGTATGTTCATAAAAACTAGTTATTATAAAAGCACGAATTATTTATGCTAAATGTTGAACGACTAAAATATTCCTAAAATATTGATCGACGTTTATGCCCTTAAATATTTATATAATTTAAAGATCTAATAATAAAATTCTTCTCCGATTTAAACTCTATATATGCCGACCCCACAATGTTGATCCATATATTTAGGCATTAATAAAGCCAATATATTGGATCAAATTACCTAAAGAAACGGATATATTGGCTTTATTATTGCAGGTAATAGGATCCTATATTTTAGGCATTAACATTGGTAACGAACACTTACCAATATTCCTCCTGATGTAAGATATAGTTTATTGTGAACAATCATAGCTTATATAATTATCCTTCCGGTAATTATGGATGGATCTAATTTGTTTATATGAGTAAAAGTTCAGTCTCAATCCAATTAGTTTCTAGATTTATATATTTTAGTGTCTAGATTAATAAATATATCTTTGTTATATTTTGTCAGTCTTTTTTTAGAGTATGTATTCCACAAGTTTCATGTTGATAAATTAGCGAATCTGGTGACTACTTTTGCTTACCATTGAAAAGACTCGAAGTCCCCCTATTATCAGTATATATATAACTTTTGTTTTGAGTTTCTTATTCCCAATATTATTCAAATTGTATTTTAAATTTAATAAATTAAATCCTTTTTACGCTTTAGTTTAATATTGTTAGCAGGATATTATATATTTTATCGCTTAAAAGCTTATTACTTGTGCTTGAATTTTGAATGACCTAATATTGTCAAGAAAAGTTTCACTGTTTATGCATTACTGTTAGACTCAAATATAATGATATTATTTTCTTGTAAGTATAGCAGGTTCATATATTTCAGATTACCGGCTTAATTTAGTTGCAGAGGAAGAAATAACCGCTATATGTATATGGTAGATTTGAGAACAAAATATAAAAATTGTTAGATTTTAAAAAGTAAATTATTATTGAAATTTGACTTCAATTCCTATTTTCATATTTAGAACTTTTTCTAATATTGAAATTTGACTTCAATTCCTATTTTGTATTTGAAAACTTTTATGAGTAACTTTTAACTATGGGCTGATTGTCGCATGGATTAAAAGGCAAAAGTGAAACTTCATTAAATTTTGGTAAAATAATCCTTAAACAAAAGGGAAAAAACCTCAATTAGAAAATGAATGGTTTGCGTTTTACCATAAATATATAATAGTACAAAAACAAATTTCACTTCCTACAATTATGATGGTTTTCTTATAAATCTTTCCTTTTAAGTCATGTCGGAAGAAGATATTAGGATATATATAAAATATTAAAATCAAACTAACAAGCATCCTCACACTATCTATTAAGATTCAAGTTATGTTGGTTAATTATTTTATCGTTCTCTTTTTAGTTATAAGGCTCTACGTGCAATGTACGTGAAATAAAAATTAATATTATTATAAAAGTACGAATTTTAAAAAGCTAAATGTTGAATAATTAAAATATTCCTGGAACAATAACAAACTTTTATATCCATTAGAAGTTAAATTAGCTTAAAAAAATATTATTCCTAAAGGATGAAATTGTAATTACCAATCATGTCATACTAATTTTTCTTGGACAATAACATTAGACAAAGAAGTTGTGCGTCCTTCAAAGTCCGACTATTCGAAGAAACACACATTAAGAAATACAAGTTTAATCAGTGACAAAATCTGACATGCGTTAACTATTTCATTATGTTTATTACTACTCCTATTTTATATATTATATATTACATATACCAAAGAAGAGTTAAAAAGTAATAATAAAAAAAAGTGATAGGGTTCGAGATTCTAGAAATTAATCTCATTGTTCAAAAAGAGCACAAGAAGTAAATCTATATTTCTGAAAAAAAAATATAACGTAGTGCTGAAATAATGAAATTTTTGGAATATAAACAAAATAATCCAATCCTTTACTATCACAAGTGTATGTTGGGTTTTAAAGTTATTAGTAAGTATTGAATTAAATAAAGAAATAGAAATTTGTGTCATTTTTAAGAAGAAGATTGCTTACGAAGGAAAATACTTTTATCTTTAAATGAAAATACAAATTGTGAATTATATGGCGGAATGAGTTATTTAGGCTGACAGAAATTAATATATCAAACAACTAAGAATGCATCGATTATGCATAACTTATGATGAGCCAATATGTTTTCAAGCACGTCTTTTATGAATTTAGCTTCTAACTTCAGAAGTGAAGGATCTACTTTAAAATTCTTCCAAATACATTTTCAGTATGCTTTCCAATGTTTAAAACACAGACTCGACAATCCCTAATATATGACTATATTTTTTTTGCAACCTATTTTCTCACATGAAACAATATGTTACACTTTCAAGAGGAATACTAGTATTGATACGACGATATTGCACATATATGTACGCTTTAAAACAGATACTATGATTGTAGTAAATCAATTATTTTCGTAGATTCAACTGATATCCTATCGTTTTGAATTCAAGTACTAGGTTAATGAAATAACATTAATTTTCAGCATTTTAAAAATTTATTGTATTTTATTCATGTAAATTGCTTTACACCAGCTCTTGATTCTTGTATATAATCATTTGATAAATTTAATTTATTAGTCTATTGTATAAATAATTGACCGAAGATTTACATGCAACGCACGTACATGGGGACTAGTCATTATAAAAGCACGAATATTAGAATGATAAATATTGAAGACAAAAATATCCCCATAAATATTGATAGACTTTTATGCCCTTCGGAAGCTAAAGTATCTTTTTATGAAGCAATGTAACGTTGGATATAATTATAATGTGCAATATAATTCTTTTTGAACTCAACTTAATTGTTAAAGGATAGATTTCTAATAATTCTTTTAGGACATCAACAACTCCCCACGAATTTGTATTGTACAGGATAGAATCCTAATTCTTTTGTCTAAAGAATTAAGTCAAAGTTTAGGGTAAAAGTTAAAAAGATTTATGTACCTCAATTGTAAGTCCTATTGGATAAAGACTAATTATTCGTCCATCCTAAACACCAGTATATATATGTAACAATAAGATTATGTATATTGAAGATCAACTGGTTCAAAAATTCGTAATAGATGTTGGCGTAGCAGACTCCAAATATTTTGGGATCTCTAAAGCTGTCAACAATATATGCGTGTGTCAAGTAATAACATTATGTTTTAGCATTTAAAAGATTTTTGCATAGTATTCATGTCTATTGCTTTATAAGTAATTTTTCTTCTTGCATATACTTTTTAGTAGTTAACTTTTTATTCTTTCATATATTTGAATGACTAAAAATTTATATGCAACATACATATGTAGAAACTGGTTACCATAAAAGTGGGAATCTCAAAAGTTAAAAATTAGACCCTTCTAAAAAACATGAAGATTCGACTTAAAAAATAAAGTTTAAAGAAAAATGAAAAACCAAACATCCCTAAGCAACAGTTCATCAACTGTCGTAAATACTATATTTACGAACCTATTTAAGTTAATTCCACTTTTAGCCTTTATTTCTATGATTCGAGACCTCGATTAACTCCGTTTATCCTTTTTCGATTTGCATGTGCGGTCTGTGTCTTTTTCCGAAAAATTTTTAGGTAAAAAATTGATGAAATGTGAAAATTTCCTTTAAAACTCATTTGAGTTGACTACGATCAACGTTTTCAGCAAATAAATCTGGATTAGTATTTTGACGGTCATGGTGGGTGCGTATCGTGATTTGGGACTTTGGCATATGCCCGGAATTGAATTCGGAAGTCCTTAACTCGATTTGGCGTTATTTGTTAAAAACTAGCAATTTAAAGGTTTAAAGAGTTTCTAAGTTTGACCGTAGGTTGACTTTATTGCTATTCATAGTTCGGTTCTAGAACTTGGTATATGTTCATTTTAGTATTTTTGACTTGTCTGCAAAATTTGGTGCAAAACAGAGTTGATTTGACGTGATTCAGACATCTAGTTGTAAAGTTGCATGTTCTTGAGTTCCTTTGAAATATCATTCATTTTGATATCCTATTCGTAGTTTCAACTGTTACTTTGGTATTTTAATCGTATGATTTTATTACACTTGTGTGCATATTTGGCTTGGAGCCCAATGGGCTCGGGTGAGTTTCAGATAGGCTATGAAGTAATTTTTGAATTTAGAAGAATGCTGGTGTACCAGGTCTGCAGATCTCGCATTTGCGAGAACCTGTTCGCAAGTGCGAGCCTCACAAATACGAGGTCAGGCTCGATTATGCAATTGGTAGGGCCTGGGTCAGCTTCGCTTTTGCGAAGTTAAGTCCGTAGATGCGATGGTGGGCAAGATCGCATTTGCAAACTTTTGTGTCACATTTGCGACTAAGGGAAAACTTGGGCAGACTCGCATTTGCTAGTTAATTGTTTGCATTTTCGGACAATCCTTGTTCGCATTTGCGATAACTTCATCGCATTTGCGCAGAAATCAGGCTTAGTGTTTTTTTTGCTTTTGTGATCACCGCAATTGCGAACTGTGTTTCGCGATTGCGATAATTGCAGCGGGTAATGTTACGATACTAAATTCAACTAGTCAAGATGGCACATAATCTAACCGGTTAGGTAAGTCAAATTAACAATAATCCATTTCAGATGAGATTTGCTAAGAGAAGAAATGATAATACAACTGAAATTTTATACGAAAATCCCAAGGATCAGTAGTATAAATTATGAGGTTCTAAAATTTAGAGTACAAAGCTGGTATCAAATAATTACATCATCTGTTTGGAAGATACATGAGCATATTAATAATTCCAAAGCTACCAAGAACAAAAGGCAGCTATGATTGGAACGCAGATACACCTTCAATACCAACTCCTACCATACACAACATTGACATCCAAAAATCTGCACGCAAGGTGCAAAAATATAATATGAGTACAACCGACCCCATGTACTCAATAAATAACAAATCTAAATTTAGGTTGAAAGCAGTGAAGAGCTTGGTCAAAGGTCAAAGTTCACCGAAATTACAAAAATATGAGTAAGTCAGAAATCTGTGATTCCCCCCCCCCCCTCCCAAAATCTTTCAATAACAGATAAGATATTTCAATCTCAAATAGTACGAGGAAAGTACATCTCTATGCCTACATGTCAATGTGTGTGTTAAGTCACGAATATCACTGATCTCACCCAACTATGTCTTATAAAAAGGACAAAGCGGTCGTTGCAAATATAATCCGAGTATTTATCCCAGAGTCGAATTCCACAAGGAATTAATCTACCAATTACTTTTGTCAGACTCACTGAATTCTTCGTAATTAGTTTTTCAGATATTTTGAATGATAATTGGTGATGGTTTTACTAACTATAACTTAATAACATTAAGTAAACTAAAATCTAACTATGAGTGAGGTGAAAAAAACAAATAAGAGAAGGATCTAAGGTAGTTATTTCCCCTATTGGTGGAATCCCTTCCTGTTATTTTTCACATAGATTTGCCTAATCATCTCTATCGATCACGAGCACTCCTACTACCGTAAATCTCTTCTGAGCAATTACAAAAATTTACTAGATGCATTCTCCCGAGTTAGGCTAGCTGGATTTTATTACAGCTCACTTAGATCGCACCCAAGGTTTCGTTATCCCTATCCCACCTTTAACCCCTCAGTTATTGATTCCTCGTATACTTTGGGTGTGGTGTTGTTCAACAGCTACCTAAATACGCATTCTCTCCCAAGTAATACATATTAAATAGTAACAACTAATTGAGGATCCTATCAATTAACTACTACAAGAACGTAGTTGAACAAATAGAGATTAAACTGGGCAAACTATATTAACACAAAATAAAGTTCATCCTTCAACTTGTTCCGTCAAAACCCTAGACTAAATAATTAGCTACTCATAATCGTGTTCGTACTAACAACAAAAAAATTCATCATGAATGATAAATACAAAAGGAAGAAAGGTAGAACTCGATGTCGAATTATCCTCCTCGCCTCTTGCCTCTTCTTGCCTTCACAAAATCTATAGAAACCTTGATAATATCTTTTTGGGCTAGCTGGAACTCTTATAGGTTAAGTAGAATTACCCCCAACTTTTTGGTTTACCCCTGAACTTCTGCGCTCTGGATTGACTAGCACGGCCGCGCTCGAACCGCGCTAGTGGCCGCACATAAGGCTGAGTGTACTGGCTCATTTTTCTGCTTTAGCGAGGTCACGCTAATGATGCGCTTGGCCCTCACTAGAGTGGTTCAACATTTTATCTCTTCTTTTCTTCCTTCTTTTACACGTATTCAGCTCCGAGGGGCTTCCCTTACTTTATTTAGCTCCAAACACTGTCCTAAGTCCTCATAAGCACAACTTGCTCCTGTAAAAACATGAAATTCATAATTAGAGCCATTTTATCGTCATTTAACCTTCCTAAAACAGTGAAGTATAGTTAAGTTGGGGCATAAATAGTCGCCAAACTACATGAATCTAGCATATTATCGACACCCCACACTTATATCATTGCTAGTCCTCGAGAAATCCACCATACTCTATAAAGGTTCCTTCACTATGCTTTTCCCTAACGTATCACACCAAGAACATACTCTATGAAGGTTCTTTCACTATGAACTTCTTGAGGATGTACATGCTGGGACCTGAGGCCCGCACATAAATGGTTTTGTCTTGGCTAAGAAGATACTTAGGGCCAGTTACTTTTGGATGACCATGGAGACAGATTGCATCCATTATGTCCGCAAATGCTTCCAATGGCAGGTGCATGATGATATGATAAAGTGCCCTCGAGTGAGCTCAATGCAACAAGCTCACCTTGGCCACTCGCTGCTTGGAGAATGAATGTTATTGGTCCGACTGAGCCCACTGCTATAAAAAAGGAGACATGTTTATTTTGGTAGCATTGATTACTTCACAAAATGGGTAAAGGCCGCATTTTATAAAGCTCTGACCAAGAAAGCCATCGCAGACTTTGTTAAAGATCGTGTTGTTTGCCGATTTGGAGTTCCCGCGTCCATTGTTTCTGATAATGCCGCCAATCTCGACAGTGATATGATGGAAGCCATGTGTGAAACTTTCAAAATCAAGCATAAATATTCCACAACCTACATACCTCAGATGAATGGAATAATGGAAGACACCAACAAAAACATCTAAAAGATACTAAGGAAGATAGTAGAAAACAACAAATCATGGAACGAGAAAATACATTTTTCCTTACATGTTGGTTTATGGTACCTAGATTGTCATCCTAGTTGAGTAGAGATTCCTTCTTTAAGAATCATACTGGAAGCCGAGCTTAGCGATGCAGAATGGATAAGAAGTCTCTATGAACAATTGCCCCTTATCGACGGAAAGAGGATGAACACAGTATGTCATGGTCAGCTTTATTAGAATAGAATGTCCAGAGCTTTCAACAAAAGGTCAAACCAAGATAATTTGCGCTAGGACAGCTGGTACTGAAGAAGATCTTCCCATATCAAGATGAAGCCAAAGGGAAATTCTCTCCCAACTGGAAAGGTCCTTACATGGTTCACAGGGTGCTAACAGGGGGATCACTCATATTTGCAGAGATGGATAGAGAAATCTATCCAAAAAAATCAATTCACAGACAATCAAAAGATACTATTCTTAGATTATTTACATTCCCTCACCTGATGTAATTGAACTACGCTTGACAATTCGCGTTTAAGAGGTGATACGTATGATGCCTTATGTGTTCGGTCATATCATAATAAAATTTCCACCCCCCAAATCAGAAATTGGGGCAGAATTTTGAGGAGGACCCTCAAAATTTCGGAGCAAGTCTAGCCAACGCCAACATATGTTGGACAGTCAGAAATCGATTAAGTAACTGGGGCATAATTTTGAAAAGGAATCTCAAGATTCCGAAGAAGGTTCAACAAGGCTCATTAATGGCAAATGGTCAAAGGATCATCCCCCAAATTGGGACCGAATTTTGAGGATGACCCTCAAAATTCTAACAGAAGAGAGCTGCAATGTCTTTGAAATATGTTACAGTCACTAGTTCATCTAAGAAATCACTTGATATATCAATGTGCTTCTAAAATGACTATACTTTTATCAATAATTACATATCTTTGAAAACTCTATTTCCGTGAAAGTCAGGTGTTACCCAGGGAAACTTGAAAAGGCCTCGATTACGGAGTAAAGCAGGGCGTGCAGACGAAGGCACAAACCAACCTCCCCTCACAAAACATACAATTTTTCTTTGAATGTAGGAACATATGATGTAACGATAACATATGAAAATATATGCACATGTACCTTCAACTGTCAGGACACGTAGGAAATCACCCTACCGTCCTGCATCAATACCGCTCCAAGGCCAATCCTCGAGGAATCACAATAGACAATATAAGACCCCAAACCTGTAGGCACTATCAATACTGGGGCTGTAGTCAAAACTGTCTTGAGCTTTTGAAAGCTCGCCTCACACTCTTCCGTCCACAGGAACAGACCACCTTTCTGGGCCAATATGGTCATAGATGATTCAATGGATGAAAACCCATCAACAAGTCGATGGTAGTAACTCGCTAAGCCAAGAAAACTACAGATTTCCATAGCAGAGGATGGTCTGGGCCAACTCTGCAATGCTTCCAAATTCTTCAAATCCACCTTTATCCCCTCACTAGAAACCACGTGACCCAAGAATACCACATAATCCAACCAAAACTCAATTTTCAAGAACTTAGCATATAAATTCTTTTCTCTCAACGTCTAAAGCACAATCCTCAGGTGTTGCTCATGATCTTCCCGACTTCGGGAATAGACCAGAATATCATATATAAAAATAATGACGAACCAGTCATGATATGGCCGAAACTCACTTTCTATCAAATTCATAAAGGCTGCTAGGGAATTGGTCTGCCCAAATGACATAATAAGGAACTCGTAATGACCATACCGAGTCCTGAAAGCAGTCTTTGGGATATCTGGCTCCCGAAACTTCAACTGATGGCAAACTGATCGCAAGTCAATATTAGAGAACATTCATGCACCCTATAGCTGGTCAAATAAATCATCAATACGAGGCAAATGATAGCGGTTATTTAATGTAACTTTATTCAACTGGCGACAATCAATGCACATACGTATAGAACCATCCTTTTTCTTCACAAATAAGATAATAGCACCCCATGGTGATACAGTGGGCCTAATAAAACCCTTATTAAGCAGTTCAAGTAACTGATTCTTCAACTCCTTCAACTCAAAAGGAGCCATACGATATGAAGGAATAAAAATGGGCTGAGTGCCCGTCAACAGATCACTGCCGAAATCAATATCTCTATCGGGCGGCATGCTTGGAAGGCCAGCTGGAATTACATCAGAAAAATCCCGTACTACTGAGACTGAATCAACTATAGGGGTATCAATACTGTCATCTCTTATATAAGCTAGATACGTGTCACACCCCTTTTCAACCATTAGCTGAGCCTTAAGGAAAGAAATAACTCTACTGGGAGTGTGATCTAAAACACCCCTCTACTCATCACGCGGTGCACCTTGCATAGCCATCATGAATGTTTTGGTGTGACAATCAAGAAAAGCATAATGGGGCGAAAAATAGTCCATGCCCAAGATAATATCAAAATCTACCATGCTGAGCAACAATAAATCAGTTCTGGTCTCAAAACCACTAAGAGCAACAAAACACGATCGATAATTGCTGTCCACAAAAAGGTAATCTCGCATAGGAGTAGAAACATAAATAGGGGAACCCAAAGAATCCTGAGATACACCCAAATGCGGATAAAAATAAGAAGACACATAAGAGTAAGTGGAGCCTGGATCGATTAGAACCGATGCATCCATGTGACAAACCAGGACAATACCTGTGATGACAGAATCAGAGGCAATCACCTCGGTACGGGAAAGAAAGGCATAATATCTGGCCTGTCCTCCCCCTCTAGGGCGACCTTTACCTCCCCGAACTCCACCTCTAGCTGGGTAAGCAGGTGGGGTAGCAATTGGAGCTATAGCCATAGCCCGAGAACTCTACGGAGCATGTTGTGGCCGAGAAGTCCGTGAAGGTGCACCCCTCCTAAGTCTGGGGCAATCCCTCACCATATGGAGTGTATCACCATGCTGAAAACAAGCTCTAGAAGGACATGGCAGTTGTTATTGGCTTGGTCTAAGTCTGTTTGACTGACAACTGAAAGCACCCCGTACAAGAGGCACACTAGATATTGTAGGTGCATAATAAGGCTCTTGAGACCTAGGAGGAGCTGAAATACCACTGGATGCTGGAAGAGCTGAATAAATGGGGTAGCTTATATAACCTTTACCATGACGATCTACAGCTGAGGCATGAGCACCAGAATAATGGCCCGACTCTCGAGACCTTTTGGCCTCCCTCTCCTCTCTATCCCTAACATACATAATCTCAATCCTCCTAGCAATGCTCACCACACGATGATTAAGAAAAATCCATCTCCAACTTACCGGCCATGCTAGAACTAATGCTGGGAATAAGTCCATCAATAAACTGACAAACCCTCTCACGGAGAATAGATACTAAGGCTGGTGCATGCCTATCCAAGCTAGTGTAATGGATAGTATACTCTGAGACAGTCATAGCACCCCAGCGTAAATGCCCAAACTCCGTGCGTCATGCATCCTTAAGGCTCTAAGGAACATAATCTCCCAGGAACATATCAGAGTACTGAATCCAAGTCGGGGAACCTGCCTTATTCAGAATATCTAACTCATAAGTATTCCACCACTCATAGGCGACTCCTCGAAGCTGGAAATCAGCGAAGGAAACCTCATTCGATCATGATATACCAATGGTACGGAGAATACGATAGAACTCATGTAGAAATCCTAGAGCATAATCTGATGCTAGACCACTGAATACAAGAGTCTTATAATTCTTAAACCTCTCAAGCTTCCGCTACTCATCCACGGATGCGCTGCCCTATCCTCAGGATGATCTAGAACTATGGGCTATACCGGTTTGGGAAACCTGATCAACATTCACTCGCTGCTCAGAAGTGCGGGCGGTAGGAGTCTGTGATCCTCCTCTGGCTTGGGATGTAGCTGCAGCAAGGGGAAGCAACCCAGCCTAAGCCAAAATGGAGTACATGCTCATGAACTGTTCCAGAGTCTCCTTAAGTGCTGGAGAAGTAGTAGCAGTAGGCGTATTAGGTGCCTGGGCTCCGACTGTAACTACTGGTGGCTCCTCTGAGGCAGCTCATGCGGGTGCTCTAGCTGCATCGCATGCGCGTCCTTGGACTCTACCCCGACCCTGGCCTCTGATAGCTATAGTAAGGGGCACGAGTGCCTGATCATCTCGGGTAGCACATTTTCTTACCATATGTGAGAGAAAATAAGACAGAAGTTTAGAGTTGTGATATAAAATCTCGCACGACAAGGAAATCAAATAAAGTAGAATTTTCCTAACGGTTACATAACCTTTCGCAGATAAGTACAGACGTCTTATTACCGATCAGCGAGACTCTACCGACTTGTGATTCATGACTCCTATGAACGTAGAGCTCTAATACCAACTTGTCATGACCCCAGTTCACCCTCCATAAACTATCATGACGGCACCTAGTCTCCACGACTAGGTAAGCCTAAAATTTGCGAAAAGTAGAAATAACAGAATAAAACTAAGCATAAACTACAAAATTAACAAAACGAAGCATTTAAGATGCCGTTCGGCTTATACAATACAAACTCTCAAAACTAAAACAACATTTTCCCAAAACAGAAATCTCATAAAATGACAAGCTTGTGAATGTTTACCTGTATCTATCTCCAGAATGTCAAACAAAATAAAAATACAGAAGGGCTAATAATTAAAGAGGGAATACAAAGGTACACCTCGGTCTGCGGATGCAACAGATGTACCTCGAAGTCTCTGGAAAAGTCGCCTCGCCTCAAGGGTGACAAGACTGATTGGCTAAAGTTTGAACGTCCTACCTCACAAACCGTTTGACTAATGCCTGAACATCAACTACAAGAGGTCTATCCCCAATCAGAATATATTCCAAACTACCCATACTCACTGCCTTCCTATTCAAGGCATCGACTACTACATTGGCCTTCCCCAGATAGTATAAGATAGTGATATCATAATCCTTTAGCCGTTCCAACCATCTTCGTTGCCTTAAATTGAGATCCTTCTGTTTGAAAAGTGTTGGAAGCTACGATCACTAGTAAACACCTTACAAGACACACCATATAGATAATGCCTCAAAATCTTCAATGCATCAACAATGGCAGCCAACTCCAAATCATGAATATGGTAGTTCTTCTCATGGGATTAAACTAACGAAAAACATATGCAATCATTCTACCCTCATTCATCAACACACACCCAATACCAACTCTATAAGCATTACAATATACTGTATATGAAGCTGCAGTTGATGGAAAAACTAATACTAGAGAGTTGTGGTCAAGGTAGTCTTGAGCTTCTGAAAGCTCACCTCACACTCATCCGACCACCTGAATGGAGCACCCTTTTGAGTCAATTTTGTCAAAGGTTATGCCATAGATGAAAATCCTTGAACGAACGGACGATAATAAACCTCCAAATTAAGAAATTTACGAATCTCTGTGGCTGAAGATGTTCTGGGCCAACTTTGAACTGCCTCTATCTTCTTTGGATCAACCTGAATACCCTCACTGGACACCATGTTCCCCAAGTATGCTATTGAACTGAGCCAAAACTCACACTTGGAGAACTTTGTATAAATTTTCTCCTCCCTTAACTGCTGCAATACAACTCTTAAATGCTCAGTGTGATCCTCATGACTATGCGAGTATACAAGAATATCATCAACAAATACAATAATAAAGAGTCAAGATAAGGCCAAAACACACCGTTCATCAAATGCATAAATGCCGCTGAGGCATTGGTCTGCCCAAAAGACATCACAATGACCATATCGGGTCCTAAAAGTTGTCTTGAGAATATCCGAGTCCCTGATCTTCAACTGGTGATACCCCAACGTGAGATCAATCTTGGAGAACACCCTCGCTCCTTGAAGATAGTGAAATAAATCATTAATACGAGGCAAAGGACATTTGTTCTTGATTGTGACTTTGTTCAACTGCCTATAATCAATGCATATCCTTATAGTAGCATCCTTCTTCTTTATGAATAGAACATGTGCACCCCAAGGTGACATACTAGGCTGAGTAAAACCCCTATTAAGGAGTTCCAGAATCTGCTTCTTCAACTCCTTCAACTCCACCGGTGGTATACGATACGGTGGAATGGAAATGGTTTGAGTTCCCGACACCAAATCAATACCAAACTTAATATCCCTATTCGGTGGCATGCCCGGCAGGTCTACAGGAAACATATCCAAAAAGTCCCTCACTATTGGGACTGTATCAATGGCATGAGTCTCTGCACTATTATCCCTCATGAAGGCCAAATAAGAAAGAAAACCCTTCCCAATCATCTGCTAGGCCTTCAAAAATGAAATCACCTAACTGGGAACAAAATCAATCGAACCTTGCCACTTAATCCATGGTACACATGGCATAGCTAACGTCACTATCGTAGCATGACAGTTCAAAATAGCACGACACAGAGATAACTAATCCACGCCCAATATTACATCAAAATCAACACTACACAGCAATATAAGGTCCACTCAGGTGTCCAAACCCCGAATAGTCACCACACACGACCAATATACATGGACCACAATAATAGTATTGCCTACTAGAGTAGATACATGAACATATGAAACAAGAGACTCATGGGGTGTATCCAAATAACGAGCAAAATATGATGACACATATTAAAGTGGAACCAATATCAAATAATATTGAGGAATCTTTGTACCAAACTAAGACAATACCTGTAATCACAACATTTGAAGCAATACATCTGGTCTGGCTGGGAGTGCATATAAACTGGCATGACGATCACCTGATCTACCTCCTCCGCTGAGGTAATTCCTAGATGATTGTCCTCCACCTTTAGCTGACTGGGTAGGTGGTAAAGTGACTGGTGCGGAAGTCAATGGCTGACTCCTCTACTGAGGCAGACCACCATGACGATGAGGACACTGGCTCCACATATGCCCCAACTACTCACATTCATAACAATCCCTCGGTGTTGGAGACGGGGATTGAAGGGAACCCCTAGCACCAAGATGATTAGCAGAAGAACTGGCATGAAAGAGCCCTGAACAGATGGAGCATGGGATGAATTCTAAGATGGGAGGGCACTAAGTGATGAATGGCCCTGATGAGAATTGTGAGAACCATGGCTTGATGATTCCCCACAATAAACTAGGCGAGCTGACTGAGCATGCCTGAATGGACGGGCTCTGCCGTGCTGAAATTGACCCCCATGAGAAGCACCACTGAATCGACCCTGATCACGTGGCCTCTTGGCCTTCTTCTCAACCATCTCTTGACCAAGAACCATCTCAATCTGTCGAGATATGTAAAACACCTCATCAAAAGTAGCACCAGATACCCTCTCTCCGGTCATAAGACACCGAAGTCGAAACTCAAGGCCATCTATAAACCTCCCGATCCTCTCTTGGTCTACGGGAACCAACCAGACCACATGATGATCCAACTCAAAAAACCGCATCTTATATTGTGTAACAAACCTGTCACCTTAACGAAGCTGCTCGAACTGCCTGCGCAGCTCCTCTCAACAAGAGTTAGGTACAAACTTTTCAAGAAAGAGAACGAAGAACTGTTGCCGAGAAAGGGGTGCTACGCCAACCGGCTTACGCCTCTTGTAAGCCTCCCACCAACTAAGTGCGGACCTGGAGAACTGGAAAGTAGTGAATGAGACCCCAATCATCTCCAGAATACCTATGGTTCGAAGCATCCTTTGACACCTATCCAAGAAATCTTGTGCATCGTCGCCCTCTCCACCACTAAATGACAGAGGCTGGAGTCTCACAAACATCTCCAATTTGTGCTGCTCATCCTCTAGCATTACAGGAGCTACATAGTCCTAAGCAGCTGCAACCAGCTGGGCTGTAGGTTCCCCCGATGTCAAAAGTCCCTATACGTCCTGCTCAGGTGTGCGAGCGGCGGGAGTCTGAGTGCCTCCCCCGGCATGAGAATTAGCTTTGGCCGTAGTAACTTAGACCGCCTGAGCCAGGCCAGTGCACACAGATAGAATTTGGGTTAAAGCCTCCTGAAGATCTAGAATAACAATAGGCACAGTCGGTGACTGAGCTGGTCTTGCTGGAGCATCCACAACTGGACCTGATCATGAACGGGTGCGGCTAGTGGATCTGGAGGTTCTGCCCTAGCTGCTGTGCAGGCAATACCCCTGCCCCTACCACAACCCCAACTGCGACCTGGGCCTCTAGTGGCCCTAACTGGTGGTCGTCCGTCCTGACCAATAACATGTGTCCTCACCATCTAGAAGAGAATAGAATAACAAAAGTTAAGTTTCCACAATCATGAGATTCACACGACAGGAATTCAAGAATGTGAAGTTTTTCCTAAAGGTTCTGCAGGCTCCCGAAGATATGTACAGCGTCTTCATACCGATCCGCGAGACTCTGCTAAACCTGCTCATGACTCGTGAGACCTATGTAACCTAGGCTCTGATGTCAACTTGTCACGACCCCAAAACCAACCCGATCATGATGGCTCGTTTCATGAAAGTAGGCCAGCCGACATAATCCCAAATCAAACAAATATTTTAAAATAAGGACGTTTTAAGCTATTAATTAAATAAAATCACATAACATAAGTCTAAATAACAAGTGCGAAAGAACATATGCCCGACATCGGGGTGTCACAAGTCACGAGCATCTACTAAAGACTATCTGAATACAATAAAGGCTATCACAGTCGGGAAAATACTAAAACAACGTAAGGAAGATAAGAGGGAGAAGAACATGGATGCAAACGCTATGCAACTACCTTGACAACTCCAAAAGACCCGCTAGATGAAAGATCAGCGCTCTTTATCACGATCCGTAACTCTTGGATCTGCAAACAAGGTGCAGGGGGTAATGTGAGTACAGCAACTCAGTAGGTAATAAAAGTAAATAAAGGCTGATTGGTAAGAAAACACATAATCCACGACCTATCACTACAGTAAGTACAATATCTTTCTAAAAAAAATAGTATATAATTCAAATCATCTTGTCAAAATCTAATTCCAATAAAAATACTTTGAAAAATATCTTTCTAACGATTTCAACAGAGATTTTTATGAAGTTCAGAGTAAAAATGATGAAAATCATAAATAGCCCATCGGGCAAGATATGTATCATATACCACCCCTCGAGCATAACATCAATTAGATCCAGCCCCTCGAGATACCTCACAATCACTCGTAATCGGCTACTTGGGCACATCATAAATCAAGATCAGCCCCTCAGGAAACATCATCTCACTCACTCTGGGTACCCGCTCTCAGTGGAGGTGTTCAGACTTCGGAGGGGCTCCTACAACCCAAATGCTATAACAAGCCACCTCGTGGCATAAGTCAATCAGGCCCTGGGCCGTATAACAAGCCACCTCGTGGCATAAATAAATCAAGCTCACGGTCTCTCAAATATCTCAAATCAGTACAACATGTTGTGATGCGCAGCCCAGTCATATGATACCTTGACAACAATGGCCCTCGGCTTCACTCAGTTAGAGACCTCTCAAGCCACTCGGGCTAATAGTAAAAAGGGTGATCAACCCAAAATATCTTTTATTGTATCAAAATGGAGTAAATAAGGCTGAATTATGAAATCAGTAAAACACAACATGACTGAGTATATATATTAAATCAAAACAATGAGAAATAGTAGTAAATATCCCCTAAGGATCCAAACAGCTTGTCACGAGGCCCAAATATGACATTCAGCCCAAAAATAGTAATACTTTCCAAACCTCAATAGTATCAAATAGTTTTCAGTCAAATATGCGGCTTAATAGTCGCACGGGGCAGACCAAGTCACAATCCCCAATGGTGCACACCCCCGTGCTCATCATCTAGCATGTGTGTCACCTCAAAGTAGTGAGACAATGGTAAATCCAGGATTCCATACCCTTAGGACAAGATTTACAATCATTATATACCTCAATCCACACAAAACGATGCCATTGCCTCTCGACTCGGCTTCCAAATGCTCTGAATCTAACCAAAATTAGTATCGTATCATTAATTCACTCTAAAAGAACAATGTCCATGCACAAATAGTCAAATTAACTCAAAAATTCCGAAATTGGCCAAACGTGACCCCTGGGACCACATTGCAGAATCCAACAAAAATCATAAAACCAGAATCCTTATCCTCTCATGAATTCATACACATCAAATTTACCAAAATCTAACTTCATTTGACCTCTCAATCGCCCAATTTTAACTCGCAAGTTCCAAGCCCTAATTCCACAAATTTTTACCATTAAATCCCATAAATTTCATGCTTAATCAACTGAAAATCACCATATAATCGAGTTTTAGGTTCAAAAATATTACCTCAATGAGTTTCCCTTGGAGTCCTCTTCAAAACCCTCCAGGCATTTCGCACCTGTGGCCCCATAAGCGCACATGCGCTTCCACTTCTGCGGGAAAGTATCTGCTTCTGCGGATTTCACTTTACTTACCAGCCCTCGCATCTACGATCGCCTTACCACGCCTGCGGCATCACCAACTTTAACTTCGCAAGTTCAAACTCTCCGATGGCCATCCGAAATCATCCCAACGCCCTTGAGACCTCAACCTAACCTGCCAAAAAGTCACATATCACCTTTTAAACTTATTCCAACCTTTGGAACTGGTACGTCCTAAAATATTACGTCAATATTACATCTTGTACTATTATATTACGATGATGTTACACCCTGCAGTATTATATTACGATGATATTACGCATTGCAGTATTATATTACGATGATGATACGCTCTGTAGTATTAAATTATGACGATTTTGCACCATGTAGGATTGCACGTTGAATTTGTCGTAAGATAATTGACATCAGTCCATGGTAAAGATTATTTGGAGATTATGAGGATTATGCTTTTTCCAACAAATAATGAGTAATTCGTGAAGGTGAAAGGGGAAGCAAGTCAAAGAAAATAAATTTTCGTCCAAGTTTGACATATTTGGATAAAATACAGTCCGAGCTTTGATACCCAACATTTATAACTAGTACCATGCAAGGTATCATATGAACACGTTAGTATGATGTATAATGTATCTTAAAAATAAATAAAATTTTAAGTAATTTGAGATAATTTTTAATTATACGAATAATTGGTTGATTATCGAATAATGGGACATTACCTAATTACCTTATAAATAAAAAGATTAAATAAAAACCCCACCCCATCCCAAGCGGAAGCAATCCACTTGAAAGTAAGTGACTCATGGTCACAACAGATTAGGTGTCACCTTGACAAATTAGTGGCAAGACGCCTCCACTTTAAAGCTTTCAAACAAACCTTGCAAATTCATTTTCAATGTTTCAATATTAAGAATGAACGTGACATTCTGATAGTTGAACAATGCAAAGTGATTCTATAACACATCATGGTTTCAATAATTTGAACAATTCCACGAGAACTTTTAGAATTTTAGCAACGAAGAAATTTTCCAGTTCTAACGAAGTACGATGTAATATTTTTCAAGAATATTTTTCTTATTCTATATATATATTAAGGCGAAACTCTTTTTTTATTTTAGCATGATATTATCATTACACAAGTTTGATTTAGAAAAGTGGTACTGAGCATGGTTTTGAGTGTTGGAATTAGGAGATGGCAAGGTGGTGTTTGAGGATGAAAGGTTGGGATTGTCCGGGAAGAAGAAGAAGTTGCCATTGTGTTGTGAATAGAGACAAGATATATGGTGTGGAGAAAGAAGAAAGAAAGAAGAATAAAGAACACGGCTTAGTCTGATATCATGCCAAACATAATACACGGTAGAATTCAATAATTGGGTAGCCATAAGTAAATAAACAAGAAGAAATAGTTTGGGGAGAACAATTTGGATATATAGATGATCATCAAGGCTTTAATTTATTTTCTGATACCATGACATAAAACCAAAGCACACCCTTTATGGGTTTTTATTTATCTTTATATAGTGCTACAAAGTACAAGTAGTATTCCTACGGATATCTACTGAATCTTATTGGAAGAGTCCAACTCAAATACAATAGTAACAGTGGCTTGTTGGAAGAGTCCAACTAAAAGTTAACGACTTTTTATTTTAACTAAAATCTTAGCAATTTGTGTATCATTCTTTCTTCCTGTCTCTGGCCTTGAGAGTTGCATAATTTAACAACTCTTTATTTTTCTCAAACATTTTCATGTCTTCTTCACTCAAAGTAACCCAAGCTTCCACTCCACCATCCTTTGTATCTAATAATACTGTCGCATTCTTCGGGTCAATTGTACCAAACAAAATTGGCTTCCCCCACCCAAAATCTACATCATAAACTTTGTAACCACACCAGCTAGTAAATCGATAGAAATTCACATCCTTTATGCCACTCATCAGCTTGCTTAAACCGTCCCTCAACAACTCTAGGATAGTTTCCACGGCCTTATCCCCCTTCAATCTCTTCACATAGTTATTATCCAACTCAAATAACCCTTTTCGTATTTTAACCACCATACTAGCTGTATCTTCCTCACTCTCATGCTTAGATGCTAAAAGTAACCATGAAAAGTTTCCAATATGGTGCATTGGAGGGTCAACTCGTTTCCTCAAGTTTACCGTATGAGTTAGTAAAGATGGCCTTTTGGAGTTTGCTGTTAGGCACTTGTTAGTCACTTGTATTGGGGAAAAATAAAATTTAAATCAAAGATGATGTGGCATGACACGTGGGCTGGCTGGTCAAATAATCAAAGTGTAATAATCCAGTAAAAGGCACGGGAGATGACAGATACGGGAAGAGAAATTTAAACAGGCACGGGAAGGAGTTTAGACACGAATTTCGTACCAATTCAAGTCATTTAATGTCAACGGGTAAAAAGGGCACTGAAGACAAGAATCTGATGGCAAAAAGTAGTCTAAATTCATTAGTAAATGCCAGATACATTAGTGAACCAATATTTAATTGCAATGATTGTGCAACTCCCTATTAAATGTCTTTTATTATATAGATTAAGCCGTTACTCCTTATTACCTATAAAAGGAGGAGGTTTCATCATTTGTAAGGACACGAAATATCATCTACATCATATTGAAATACAAACTTTTTATCCGTTCTATTCTAATTATCAGAAAGCCTATTATTCTTTTTGGTCTCTTGATTATCAATAACCCGATTTCTTTACATAAAAAATTTGGTTTGACCAAATAATATTTTTTGGTTAAAAATATTGGTTCCGCTACCGGGAATCTGATAATCGATCTTTTCTAAAGTTACATTCTACACATTATTCACATCATGTCAAATAACAATGACAACAACAATCAGGAAGACCCATTATTAACATCATGTCAAATAACAATGACAACAACAATCAGGAAGACCAGATCCATCAAGTGGATGGCAATGAACTCAATAATGTAATCCCTCGAGCTTCTCCACATGGATCTCGAGAAGGAACTCCTAATGATATGTCTTAACATGCTGACGGAGAAGTTGAAACAAGAGATGAACTTTTACAGAAAATAATTGATGCACGAATTGACAAAGTTTTGGAAGCTTTAGCTAATCGATTGCCTGTTGCGCCAACAACGCCTAATAACAACACGTCGGAAAACCCCCGCTCTGGTCTAGTTAATTCTGGTAAATGGAGCAACCCCCAGTGACTCACAAGAAGGAGAACTAGGTAATTTAGGTAATTCTCATCTTCAAAATTTTGTACTAACCTTGCAGAAACAACTCAAGGAGCAAAACGAGCGTATCGAGCAAATCCCTGGAGTTCCACCCGTGATAAAAGGATTGGACGTGGATAAATACTCACAACCCTTGGAAACCAAGTGCTGCTCCCTTACCAATTCCAAAGAAATTTAAAATGCCCGATATCCCAAAATATGATGGTACAATAGACCCACGTGACGACGTACTTGCATTTACAATAGGAGTGAAAGCCAACGATTTGACCAAACAAGAAATTGAGTCAGTGTTGATCAAAAAGTTTGGGGAGACGCTCACCAAGGGAGTATTAACCTGATACTCTCTTTTACCTGAAAGTTCTATAAATTTCTTTTGCTGAGCTTGCATATTTCAGAAGGTTGAGAAAAGGATGGAGGATATCTTTAAAATCAAATAGGGGAACTCTCAATTGCTCAGAGATTTCGTCGATAGATTTCAATGTGAAAGAATGACTCTACCTCGTGTACCGGATAATTGAGCAGAGATAGATTTCGCAAGTAATGTGAATGACAAAAGTTCAGAAGCCACGAGAAGGCTTAAATAAAGCCTTCGTGAGATTCCTGCAACCACTTGGAACGATGTTTATAACAGGTACAATACAAATCCCAGAATCGAGCCGAAAAGAGATCAGGTAAAAAGAGCTATGATCCATATATGGGACCTGCAGGAAAGGATTCACGATCTAGATAGAACAACCAACATTATGACCAAAGATCAAGAGATAGGGGAACCTGGTCTTCATCCAGGTTCAGAGGCGATCGAAATAACCAAGAGCCACGAGATGATGATAGAAATTTAATGGCACGATTTGCTGGTCATAGTTTCAATGTAACTAATTCTGAGCTTGTAGTTGTTTTAAGGAGTATGAGAGATAAGGTACGGTAGCCAAAAGAGAAGCGGTCAAATCCAGACAAACGTAAGCTGGACCATTGGTGCGAATTTCACAATGATCACGGACATAAAACATCAGAATGCAGATTCCTACAAAACGAAGTAGATCATCTACTGAAGCAAGGATATCTCACAGAGCTGTTTAGTGAGAAGGGAAAGCAAGCTTACATGAAAAATAGACACGAGCCACCAAAACCACCCTCACCTAAGAGAATAGTGAATGTCATCAGTGGATGGGAGGATATTTATGGAGTAATGTACACGGCTTCAAATAAGGTTTCTTAAATGACGATCACACACGGAAAGCGCGTACGGCAAACCTTAGACCATGAGAGCATAAACTTCGATGATGCAGATACGGAAGGAGTGATTACTCCTCATGACGATGCACTGGTAATATCCTTACTTATACATGATACTGATGTAAAAGGAGTTTTAATTTATCCAGTAAGTTATGTAAATATCATTCTACTAAGAGTGTTGCGGAAAATACAAACTGAAGATAAAATGATACCCAAAGCGCAAGCTTTAGGCTTCGACAATTCAAGCGTGGTAACAAAAGGTGAGGTAACTCTAACGACTTATGCTGCATGTATTATTAAATAAACTAAATTTCAGGTAGTTGATATGGAAATGACCTACAACATAATTATGGGGAGACCATGGATCCATGATATAGATGTTGTTCCATCAACTTTACACCAAGTTATCAAGTTTTCGTCACCCTGGGGAATATGTCAAATTCGAGGGGATCAACAAACAACCATGAGTATCAACGCAGTAATAGATACGAGTACCGCGAGTAAAGAGAAATAGCAATTACCGGAAATAGTTGAAGGCTTCAGCAATCAAACTTCAACTGAGAAAACGGATTTAAATTCAAGACCTGATGTAATTCAAGAACTTGAAGAAAACGAGAACATTAAAACAATAATAGAGGAACTCAAGGCTGTGGTGCTATTCGAACAATGGCCAGAAAGAAAAGTATACGTAGGAGCCAACTAAATCCTGATATACGAGGTATGTTAATTGAATTTTTAAAAACTAACGTGGACTGTTTTGCCTGGTCCCACGCTGATATGACAGGTATTCCACTTGATGTGATGACTCATAAACTCAATGAAGACCCATACTTTATTCCAATCAAAAGAAAAAAAAGCAAGGGGCTTTTAAAAATCGAGTAATCCAAGATGAGTTCCAAAGGTTGTTGAAAATTAGGTCAATTCGCGAGGTAAAATAACATGATTGGTTAGCTAACACGGTGGTCGTAGCTAAGAAGAACGGTAAGTGGTGAGTTTGTGTAGATTATACTGATCTAAACAAAGCTTTTCCAAAAGATTCATTTCCTTTACCCCATATAGATCAATTGATTGATGCAACTGCAGTTCATAAACTTTTGAATTTTTTAGATGCATTTTCGGGGTACAACCAAGTTAAAAAGGACCCCAGTGATGAGGAAAAGACTTCTTTCATCACAGAACGAGGGACTTACTGTTATAAAGTAATTCCCTTTGGTCTAAAAAATGCTGGAGCAACCTATAAAAGGTTAGTTACTAAAATTTTCAAGAACATTTAGGGAAAACTATGGAGGTGTATATAGACGATATTCTCGTCAAAACATAGCATTCTCATGATCATATCTCTCATTTAGCAGTTACCTTTGAAATTTTGCGAAAATTCAATATGAAACTCAACCCTGAAAAATGTGCATTTGGATTTGCTTCAGGTAAATGATTAGGTTTTATTGTTTCTAACTGCAGCATTGAGGTAAATACTTCTCAGATTAAAGCAGTTGAAGAAATACCTGATGTCCTTACCAGTAAAAAGGAGGTTCAAAGATTGACAGGAAGAATCGTAGCCTTAGGGAGAGTTATTTCCAAATTTCAGAAAAGTGTTTCAAATTTTTCTCTGCGCTCAAAAAGCAAGATCATTTCGAGTGGATTGAAGATTTTCAACAAGCCCTTAAAAATTTGAAAGCTTACTTGTTAAATCCTCCTCTATTGGCAAAACCTAAGGAAGGTGAAAAGCTACTTATTTATTTGGCAGTTTCAGAAGTAGCGGTAAGTGCTGTTTTAGTCCGTGAGGACCAAGGTAAGCAATCTACTATTTATTATGTAAGTAAAACTCTACTAGACGCTGAGACAAGGTATCCGCAACTGGAAAAGTTAGCATTAGCTCTCATCACGGCATCTAGAAAATTAAGGCCTTATTTTTAGTGCCAACCTATTGTTGTTGTTACTAATTTTCCATTGCGAAATATTTTGCATAAACATGAACTATTAGGAAGATTAATAAAATGGCCATCGAGTTAAGTGAATATGAAATAATTTACCAACCTCGAACTTCTATTAAATCCCAAGTACTCGCTAATTAAGTAGCTGATTTTAGTCAAGGAATGCATTTAGAAGCAGAAAAAGAGTTACAAGTTTTTAATGGAGCTAATCCGGGGACTTGGACGTTATCTACTGATGGTTCATCTAATGTAAAGGGGGCAGACTTAGGAATTGTCCTTGTACCACCTACGAGTGAAACAATTAGACAAGATATAAAATGCCACCCTGTAACTAATAATAAAGCAGAGTATGAAGTTGTGATTGCAGGATTAGAGTTAGAATTGGAACTCGGTATCATGCAAATCTTAATCAAAAGTGACTCACAACTTGTAGTAAATCAAATGTTGGGGACTTGCGTGGCTAGGGAAACTCGAATGCAAGAGTATCTTGGAAAGGTACGAGAACTGATAAGATAGTTCCAAACTTTGAAGGTAATACAAATCCCAAGAGAAGAGAACGTGGAAGTAGATGCTTTAGCCAATCTTGCGTTCGCAGCAGATATAGCAAAAGATGCAAATGCATCAATCATACATTTGTTCCACTCTGTTCTTATCTCTGATAAAAATGAGGTAAACTTTAGCCACTTAATTTGGGATTGGAGAAACGAAATTGTATCTTTTTTGCAGCATGGAACCGTACCTGAGGATGAAATAAAAGCTCATGCGCTTAGAAGGAAGGCTGCTCGTTATTGCTTATATCAAGGGAACCTTTATCAGAAAATGTTTGGTGGACCATTAGCCAGGTGTCTTGGACCTTGTCAAACAGAATATGTGATGAGGGAAATACACGAGGGTTATTGTGGAAATCATGCAGGAGGCAGATCACTTGTAAAGACATTGATTCAACCAGGATATTATCGGCCTAAGATGGAAGAAGAAGCAAATGACTTCGTATTTAAATGTGACAAATATCAGAGGTATGGGAACAACATGCGTAGACCAGCTGAGCTATTACATCCTGTCATTTCTCCGTGGCCTTTCTTGAAATGGGGAATGGATATCGTAGGTCCATTACCCCAGGCAAAAGGTCAGGTAAAGTTTCTACTCGTGCTTACTAATTATTTCACTAAATGGGCAGAAGCAGGGGTGTTTAAACAGGTACGAGAGAAAAAAGTTAAGGACTTAATTTGGAGAAATATAATTTTCCGCTTTGGTGTAACAAAGGAGATCGTGTGAGTCACAGAATTCCTTTAAAGTTGGCAAATCGAAAGAATTATGTCAACACCATATCATCCAGTGGGTAATGGACAAGCGAAATCAACAAACAAAGTAATCATCAACAACCTAAAGAAAAGGTTACAAGACTCAAAAAGTAATTGGCCTGAAGTATTACGGCATTATGGGCATATCGAATAACAAAAAAAACAAGTACGAGAGAAACAACATTCTCAATAGTTTATGGTACAGAAGCTTTATTACCGGTTGAAATAGGCGAACCTAGTACACAACGTGTTCAAGCAGAGGAGGACTCGAACAATGAATATTTACGAGTAAGTCTTGTTCTACTCGAAGGGAGAAGAGAAGCTGCGTTAATAAGGATGAAAACTCAAAAGCAAGTAATTGAACGATATTACAGTAGGAAGCCATGGCTCAGGTTCTTTAAAAATAGGGACTTCGTGCAAAAAAAAAAGTGTTCCAATCTATAATGATGTGACGACCCAATGGGGTAATCTCCGTGATTCTCCCTTTTCTTGCGCTTCTGAGGCCTTGAAAACCCCTTATTTGGTTGCCTTGATTTGCATGCACAGTCCGGGCGCGAAGCCGGAAGATTTTTATGTGAAAAATTATCAACTCTATGTTAAAAACTAAGAACTTCGATAATAATATTGCTATAGTTGACTTTGGTCAACGTTTTGGATAGACGCCCGGACCCGTGATGTGACGGTCCCGGAGGGTCCGTGAGGAATTTTTGGAGCTGAGCGTATTCCCGGAGTCGGAATCCGAGGTCCCAGGCCCGAGTACGGAGCTCTTCTATGAAATTGTTCTGAAAATGCTTAAGGAAAAATTGGAAATGGGAATTTATGTGTTTGGAGGTTGATTCCTTGACTTTGATGTTATTTGGTGATTTTATCGCACGAGTAAGTCCGTAGGATGCTAATGAATTAGTGTATATGTTTGGTTGAGAGCCCTGAGGGCTCGAGAGTGATTCGGAGGTGGTCCGGGATAGTTTCACTTAGAGGAAGAACAATTTAGATGTGGCAGACATCAGTACGGCCGCAACAATTTTTGCGGTACGCGCTGGAGCCGCGCGGCCACGATGCAAATCAATGCGGCTCGCGTTACTGAGTCTGAGGCCATGAGATTTTGTGATGACCAGCGCGGCCACGCACCAAATAGTGTGGTCTGCGCCAGGCCCTCAGAAAGGTATATAAGTCTAACAATATCAGTCTTCTTCAACTTTTCAAAAACCCAAAACCTAAGGAGCGATTTTCCAAACAACGTTTCTTTTCCAAACGATTGGTAAGTGATTTCTAACTTAATTTTCCTACTCCTTACCATATTTTAACATAATTTCAACTTCAATCAAAGGTTTTCACAAATGATAATTTAGGGATTTGGGGTAGAACCTATGTTTTTATAAAGTTGGAGATTTGGACCTCAATTTGGGGCCCGATTTAAAAAATAATAACATATATGAACTTTTGGGGGAATGGGAAACACAGTCTTGGTTCGAACCTAGGGTTTTGACCACGTGGGCTCGGGGGCATTTTGGGAATTTTTAGGTAAAACTTCAGGAATTTCATTCTTATGCATTCGAACTGATTTAACTAGTATTTGTTGATACATTTGAGTAAATTGTGATTAGATATCGTTGGTTCGGGGTAGAATTCTAGAAGAAAGGTGATTGTTGATCTTTGAGTTTCTATTCTCGGATTCGAGGTAAGTGTTCGATCTTACTTTGGCTTGAGGGAATAGGATTAGGTTGTTAATTGTTATGTGCTAAGTGGAGTCGATATATAAGTTTGGTGACTGTTAGCTATGCGCCCAAGTCAAGCATGAATGTGTTGTCATTTTTGTAATTAAAATTGCGAAGGAAGTGAACAATTGTGATAAATTCTTGTTATAAGAGCTATGAAGTGGAAGTTGAGAAGTAAATGAACCAATGATGAGTTATTGGTACTTTTCCCATGCCAGGACTTGTTGTTGCATCGTTTTCCCTTGCATGGACTTGTTGTTAAATTATTTCCCTTGCCGAGACTTGTTGTTGCATATTTTTCTCCCTTGCTGGAATGATTATTATTGTTGTCCATACCCTCGCCCCAATTTTTGTGATCATTGTTTGGGTGAGGATGAGCGTAAAAGCACGATGGGTGGTGCCGTGAAGGGTTTGTTTCATTGGCTTTATCTTATTGGTGTTTCTTATACCGTTTTCCTTTATTGTGTTGATGATTTTATAATTGAACTACTATACCCCCAACATGTCCCTTTCCATTATTTGCTTATACTTTGTTATTTTCGGTTTCTGCACATACATCTGTATAGGTTGATTGTGGTAGGTCCGGTTTAGCCTCGTCACCACCTCGCCGGGTTTAGGCCGGGCACTTACCAGCACATGGGGTCGGTTGTGCCGATACTACGCTTCTGTGCCTTTTTGTGCACAGGTCAGGACCCAATCTACGGACTGCAGCTATAGTTCGGGAGTGATCCTTCAGTCCAGAGATTCTGAGGTAGTTCGCGGGCCCCGAGTCTCCTTTATCTATTTCTTTCAGTTTGTTTAATTACATCAAACAGACATGCTATGTATTTCTTTCAGACTATTGTTTTTAGTATTCTTTAGTTGTTCGTGAGCAGTGACACCAGATAGTGGGTACAGACATGTTGTTAGTTTTCTGCATCTTGTTTTTGTTATTGTTGTTCAAAGACTTCCGTATGTTTTAATTATTTATTTTAGTGTTTAACTTGTCTTAAATTTACGTTTGTGAAAATGATTATAAAGGTTGGCTTGCCTAGCTTCGGCAATAGGTGCCATCACGACTCCCGATGGTGGGTAAATCCGGGTCGTGACAAGTTGGTATCAGAGACCTAGGTTACTTGGGTCTCACAACTCACATATAGGCTCGGTATGGAGACATCTGTATTTATCCCCAGAGGCTACTGAGTTAGGAAAGTTTCACTTTGTTCTTTCTTGTCGTGCGATTCCGTTTCTCAAATATTGATTTTCTTTCTACTCTGTTCTTTCGCAGATGGCGAGAACACGTGCATCTTCTTCTTCCGCGCAGCAGCCCGAGCCCGCAGTAGCAGCTCCCGCAAGGGGCAGGGGCTGTGGCCATGCCAGAGGCTGTGTCAGGGGCAGAGCTCAGCCCCAGGCAGCAGTTCCAAAGGTGGAGCCTCATATTGACTTCGATAAGGAGGTTCTAGCTCCACCAGCCCCAATGGGCCCAGCTCAAGTCCCAGGAGGAGTGATGTTCTCTTCGGATCTTCAGGATACTCTTTTCTGCATAGCAGGCTTTATGGACAGTGTGGCCAGAGCAGGATTACTGCCAGTAGCACCAACCACTTCTCAGGATGGAGGAGGGCTTCAGACTCCTGCTACACGTACTCCGGAGCAGGTAGCTCCCCAGACTCAGGTTCCATTGGTTCAGCCCGTAGTGAAGCTCAGGCAGGTACTACCACTTAGGTTTGAGATGGTTCGACCATGTCTTCGGATGCTTTGTGGAGACTTGACCGGTTCTCCAAGCTTTTCACTACCACTTTCAGCGATGCTTCATCAGAGGGTGTCCAGGATTTTCTGTTCAGTTGTCATAAGATCCTCAGGACTATGGGGATAGTGGAGACCGATGGGGTTGATTTTTGCACTTTCAGGCTTGTGGGTTCCGCCAAGACTTGGTGGAGAGATTATTGTTTGTCTAGACCAGCAGGGTCCCCAGCTTTGACATGGGATCAGTTTGGAGAGTTATTTTTGGAGAATTTTCTCCCCGTCACTCAATGGGAGGCGCTTCGTAGGCAGTTTAAGCACCTTCATCAGGGCTCTATGACAGTTACACAGTATGAGACAAGATTTATTGACTTTGCACACCATGCAATGGTGATACTCCCTACTGATCGGGAGAGGGTCCGGAGGTTCATTGGCGGATTGATTCAGCCGATTCGCCTTCAGATGGCTATGGGAGTTGGCAGTGATATTAATTTTCAGGAGGCGGCCAATGCGGCTCGCCGATAGAATGGCATTGGCTCGAGGAGGTAGACAGGGTTCAGACAAGAGGCCTCGACATTCTGGCAGATTTAGTGGTACCTCATCTGGAGGTAGCGATTTCCATGACAGAGGCCATCCCCCGAGACCTTTCCAGTCGGCACTTCAGGTTTCTCATGGCATGCTAGGCAGTGGTGGCCACCGGATATTATTCAGATCAGCAGTCTTTCAGCGCACCACCTTCCCCCATCAGTGCACCGCCACTTCAGAGCTTCAGGGGAGGACATACCGGTCGACAGGGCCAGCAGTCTTAGCCGCCGAGGTCATGTTATGGTTGTGGTGACACAGGTCATGTTGTCAGATTTTGCCTCGAGCCTCAAGTAGTTCTCAGCATCAGGGTCCTCGCCCTACGATTCAGGCAGCAGGTGATCCACAGGCCGCCCAGCCATCTAGAGGCGGGGGTAAGGATCATAGAGGTGGAGGGAGAGACTTTAGAGGTGGAGCCCAGGCAGCCAGAGGTAGGGGCCAGCCCACAGTAGATCTTCCCAGAGATGCAGTTCAGGGAGGTGGGGGCCAGCCCCGCTGTTATGCATTTCCAGCCAGGCCGGAGGCCGAGTCATTTGATGCTGTGATTATAGGTACTATACTGTCTGTGATAGGGGTGCTTCAGTATTATTTTATCCGGGATCTATTTATTCTTATGTGTAATCCTATTTTGCACCCTATTTGATCATGCCTAGTGAGGCTCTGTGTATTCCTTTATATGTGTCCACACCGGTTGGCGACTCTATGGTGGTCGACCGAGTGCATCGTTCTTGTGTGGTGGTATTTGAGGGTCTTGAGACCCGTGTCGATTTATTGCTTCTAGACATGATGGACTTTGACGTTATATTGGGGAAGGACTTGTTGTCCCAGTATCATGCTATCTTGGATTGTCACGCCAAGATCATGACTTTGGCCTTGCCAGATTCGCCCCGACTTGAGTTGAGAGGGACCCCAGCTCATGCCACCCATAGTGTTATTTCGCATGTCAAGGCTCGACGCATGGTCGAGAAGGGGTGTTTAGCATATTTGGTGTATGTTCGTGACTCCAACGCAGAGGTCCCGTCTATCGACTTTGTTCCTATTGTTTGGGAGTTCCCCGAGATTTTTCCTTCACACCTATCAAATATGCCGTCCGACAGGGATATTGATTTCTTTATTGATCTCGCTATTGGCACTCAACCTATTTCTATTCCGCCGTATCGCATGGCCCCGCCAGAGTTGAAAGAGTTAAAAGAGCAGCTTCAAGACTTGCTTGATAAGGGTTTCATTAGACCCAGTGTATCACCTTGGGGTGCGCCAGTGTTTTTTGTGAAGAAAAAGGACGGGTCGATGAGGATGTGCATTGATTACCGGCGGTTGAACAAGGTGACAATAAAGAACAAGTATCCACTGCCGAGGATTTGACGATTTTTTTGACCAGCTCCAGGGTGCCAGGGTGTTTTCGAAGATAGATTTGATGTCTGGTTATCATCAGCTGAGGATTAGGGTGTCTGATGTCCCTAAGAAAATGTTTCGTACTCGGTATGGGCATTATGAGTTATTGGTCATGTAGTTTGGGTTGACCAATGCCTCGGCAGCATTCATGGAGTTGATGAACCGAGTGTTCATGCCTTACTTGGATTTATTTGTGATTGTATTCATTGATCATATCTTGGTATACTCCCGCAGTCAGGAGGAGCATGAGCAGCACCTCAGAGTGGTTCTTGAGACTTTGAAGGATAGCCAGTTGTACGCCAAATTCTCAAAGTGCGAATTTTTGTTGAGTTCAATAGCATTCCTGGGTATGTTGTATCAGTAGAGGGTATTCAGGTGGACCCGAAGAAGATAGAGGCAGTCAAGAGCTGTCCTGGACCTGCTTCTGCTACAGATACTCAGAGCTTCTTGGGTTTAGCTGGTTACAATAGACGTTTTGTGGAGGGGTTTTCATCCATCGCATCCCCGATGACTAGATTGACTTAGAAGGGTACCCAGTTCAGGTGGTCAGATGAGTGCGAGGCGAGCTTCCAAAAGCTCAAGACAGCTCTGACTACGGCACCGGTATTGGTGTTGCCCACGGGATCCGGGTGCTATACTGTATATTGTGATGCTTCTCGCATCGGGCTTGGCGCAGTGTTAATGCACAATGGCAAGGTCATAGCATATGCTTCGAGGCAGTTGAAGATCCACGAGAAGAATTATCTTGTTCATGACTTAGAGTTGGCAGCCATGGTTCATGCCTTGAAGATCTGGAGGCATTATTTGTGTGGTGTGACATGTGAGGTGTACATGGATCACAAGAGCCTTTAGTAATTATTCAAGAAGAAAGAGTTGGATTTGAGATAGCGGAGGTGGTTGGAGTTGTTAAAAGATTATGATGTTTCTATTTTATACCACCCAATGAAGGCGAATGTGGTGGCCGATGCATTGAGTAGAAAGTCCGCCAGCATGGGTAGTCTTGCATATATTCCGGTCAGCCAGAGGCCGCTTGCCTTGGATGTTTAGGCCTTGGCCAATAAATTTATGAGATTGGATATTTCTGAGCCCAGCAGGGTGTTAGCTTGCACGGTTTCTCGCTTGTCATTGATCGAGCGTATCCGGGAGTGGCGGTTTGATGATCCCCATATGTTTGTCCTGAGAGACACGGTGCAGAGGGGAGGTGCCAAGGAGATGACTTTGGGAGATGATGGCGTATTGAGGTTGCGGGGGCGAGTTTGTGTGCCCGATGTTGATGGTATTCGAGAGTCGATCTTAGCGGAGGCCCACAGTTCTCGGTATTCTATTCCCCGGGCGCCGCGAAGATGTATCAGGATTTGAGACAACAATATCGATGGCGTAGAATGAAGAAAGACATTATTTCGTATGTGGCTCGTTGTCTAAATTTTCAGCAGGTTAAGTGCGAGCATCAGAGGCCTGGTGGGTTATTTCAGAGGATTGAGCTTCCCGAGTGGAAGTGGGAGATGATCACTATGGATTTTCTTACTGGCCTTCCGATGACTCGGAAGAAGTTTGATGCTATATGGGTTATTGTTGATAGGCTGACTAAGTCAGCGCATTTCATCCCAGTTGCCACCACCTATTCATCCGAGAGGTATGCAGAGATTAATATCAGGGAGATCGTTCGCCGTCATGGGGTGCCCATATCTATTATTTCGGATCGAGGTCCGCAGTTTACCTCGCATTTCTGGAGAGCGTGCAACATGAGCTGGGTACTCATGTCCAGCTGAATACATCATTTCACCCCATATGGACGGTCAGTCTGAGAGGACCATTCAGATTCTTGAGGAAATGCTCCGAGCCTGCGTTATTGATTCTGGAGGCTCGCGGGACCAGTTCTTGCCTTTAGCGGAGTTTGCCTACAACAAGAGCTACCAGTCTAGCATTTAGATGGCCCCTTATGAGGCGTTGTATGGTAGGCGGTGTCGGTCCCCAGTCAGATGGTTTGAGCCGGGAGAGGCTCGGTTATTGGTTACAGATTTTGTACAGGAGGTTTGGGAAGAAGGGCAAGCTCAGACCTAGGTATATATTATTGCCCATTTCAGATTCGTGAACGTGTGGGGAAGGTGGCTTATAGGCTTGCATTTCCACCTAGCGTGTCAGTCGTGCATCCGGTCTTTCATGTATCCATGCTTCGGAAGAATCACGGTGATCCCACCCACGTGTTAGATTTCAGCACTGTCCAATTGGACAAGGATCTGTCATATGAGGAGGATCTGGTAGCTATTCTTGATCGGCAGGTTCGACAGTTGAGGTCGCGGAGTTTTCCTTCAGTGCGTGTTCAATGGAGAGGTCAGCCTCCTAAGGCATCCACCTGGGAGCCCGTGTCTAATATGCGGAGCCGTTATCCCTATCTATTTCCCGACTCAGGTACTCCTTTCTTTTGTCCGTTCGAGGACAAACAATTGTTTTAGAGGTGGAGGATGTGACGATCCAAAGGGGTCATCATAGTGATTCTCCCTTTCCTTGCGCTTCTGAGGCCTTGAAAAAACCTTATTTGGTTGCCTCGATTCGGGTGCACAGTCCGGGCGCGAAGCCGGAAGATGTTTATGTGAAAATATTTCAACTCTATGTTAAAAACTAAGAACTTTGATAAAATATTGCTATAGTTGACTTTGGTCAATATTTTGGGTACGGATCTGGACCCGTGATGTGACGGTCTCGGAGGGACTGTGAGGAAATTTGGGACCCGTACGTATTCCCGAAATCGAAATCCGAGGTCCTAGGCCCAAGTACGGAGCTTTTCCAAAAAATTGTTTTGAAAATGCTTAAGGAAAAATTTCAAATGTGTTTGGAGGTTGATTCCTTGACTTTGATGTTATTTGGTAATTTGATCGCACGAGTAAGTACGTAGGATGCTAATGAATTAGTGCAAGTACGTAGGATGCTAATGAATTAGTGCATGTGTTTGGGAGCCCGAGGGCTCGAGAGTGATTCGGAGGTGGTCCAGGATACTCTCACTTAGAGGAAGAACAGTTCAGATGTGGCAGACATAAGTGCGGCCGCAACCATTTCTGTGCGGTCTGCGCTGGAGCCGTGCGGCCGCGATGCAAATCAGTGCGGCCCACGTGAATGAGTCTGAGGCCATGAGATTTTGGGATGACCAGCACGGCCGCGAACCAAATCAGTGCGGTCCGCGATGGGAGGGTTCAGAGGGACCCGAGTTTTCCCTCACTCGGCGCGGGCGCTATACATTTTTGTGCGGTCCGCACCAGGCCCTTAGAAAGGTATATAAGTTCAACAATTTCAGTCTTTTTCCACTTTTCAAAAACCCAAAACCTAAGGAGCGATTTTCCAAACAACTTTTCTTCTCCAAAATGATTGGTAAGTGATTTCTAACTTAATTTTAAGACTCCTTATCATCTTTTACCATAATTTCAACTTCAATCAAAAGTTTTCACAAATGAGAATTTAGGGATTTGGGGTAAAACCTAGGTTTTTATAAAATTGGGAATCTGGACCTCAATTTGGGGTCCGATTTCAAAACAAATTGCATATATGAACTCGTGGGGGATTGGGTAACTCGGTCTTGGTTCGAACCTCGGGTTTTGACCACGTCGGCCAGGGGCATTTTTGGAATTATTGGATAAACTTTGGAAATTTCATTCGTATGCATTCAAATTGATTTAACTAGCATTTGTTGATACATTTGAGTAAATTGTGATTAGATATTGTTGGTTCGGGGTCAAATTCTAGAAGAAAGGCGATTGTTGAGCTTTGAGTTGCTATTTTCGGATTCGAGGTAAGTGTTCGATCTAACTTTGGCTTGAGGGATAAGATTAGGTTGTTAATTGTTATGTGCTATGTAGAGTCGGTGTTTAGGTATGGTGAGGGTTACATATGCGCCCAAGTCAAGCAGGACTGTGTTGTCATTTTTGTTATTAATATTACGAAGGAGGTGAGCAATTGTGATAAAGTTTTGTTCTAAGAGCTATGAAGTGGAAGATGAGAAGTAAATGAACCAATGATGAGTTGTTGGTACTTTTCCCTTGCCGGGACATGTTGTTGCATCGTTTTCCCTTGCCGGGACTTGTTGTTAATTTTTTTCCCTTGCGGGACTTGTTGTTGCATTATTTCTCCCTTGCTGGGATGATTATTATTGTTGTCCATACCCTTGCCCCAATTTTTGTGATCATTGTTTGGGTGAGGATGAGGGTAGAGCACGATGGGTGATGCCGTGTACTTATTGATTTCCTCCACAAGATGGAGTGATATTTATTGATTTCCTCCACAAGATGGAGTGGTACTTAGTGATTCCTCCACAAGATGGAGTGGTAATTATTGATTTCCTCCAAAAGATGGACTGGTGCTATTTGTTTCCTCCAAAAAATGGAGTGGTGCTATTGATTTCCTCCATAAGATGGAGTGGTGCTACAGGACGAGAGTAAAAGCACGATGGGTGGTGCCGTGCAACGTTTGTTTCATTAGCTTTATCTTATTGGTGTTTTTATACCATTTTCCTTTCTTGTGTTGATGATTTGATAATTGAACTGATCAGCATGTCCCTTTACCATTATATGTTTAGACTTTGTTATTTCGGTTTCTGCACATACATCTGTACAGGTTGATTATGGTAGATCCAGTTTAGCCTCGTCATTACATCGCCGGGGTTAGGTCGGGCACTTACCAGCACATAGGGTCGGTTGTGCTGATACTATGCTTTTGTGCCCTTTTGTGCGCAGGTCAGGACCCAGTCTACGGACCGCAACTATAGTTCAGGAGTGATCCTTCAGTCCAGAGACTCTGAGGTAGTTAGCTGGCATTCGCGGGCCCCGAGTCTCCTCTATCTATTTCTTTCAGTTTGTTTAATTGTATCAAACAAACATGCTATGTATTTTCTTTCAGACTATTGTTTTTAGTACTCTTTAGTTGTCCGTGAGCAGTGGCACCAGATACTGGGTAGAGACATGTTGTTAGTTTTCCGCATCTTGTTTTTGTTGTTGTTGTTAAAATACTTCCGCATGTTTTAATATATTATTTTAGTATTTAACTTGTCTTAAATTTAAGTTTATGAAAATGATTATAAAGGTTGGCTTGCCTAGCTTCGAGAGTAGGCGCCATCACGACTCCCGATGGTGGGTAAATCCGTGTCGTGACAAAAGACAACTAATTCAGGAAAGTTAAGTCCAACATGGGAAGGACCTTACAGAGTTCTTGAAATTGCAGGGAAAGAAGCATATGAGTTGGAAACAATGGATGGTAAGGTTTTACCTTCACATTGGAATGACGTTCACTTAATGAGATATTACTTCTAAGGAAGTACCGACGGTCAGGTATCGTCATGTTAGAATATTTTTCTTTGAATTGTCAAAATTTTACTAACAATTTTAGATGCTAGGCAAAAACCCTAACTCGTGCCAAATGATAAGTCATGACCTGCACGGAAAAATAGAATATTCTGTAATTCCTAGCCCAGGGTTACATTAATCTGATAGAAATACACACGAGTTAGGCAGTCTTCATCTATAATCGCACCTTCGGGTCCCGTATATTTTTCTGTTTCAGGAAAAGGATCAAATTGGGAGAAAGCACACAAGTGCTTGAGGCTTCATACTTCATCGCTCAAGAACTTGGAGGACTATACTATATACACACGAGTATGTGCAGAAGAATAGATACGAGTGAGAAAGATTTAAAATGAGAAAGATTTAAAATCAAGCTACAAGAAGTCAAGTATCAAGCAACAAAGTCACTTCTCAAACCCTTCCTAATATGTAAAGATAGGGTCATGACTATGTATTAAATACATGTTACGAAAAACCTTGTTTATTTTATAAAATCTGTTGAAAGAAAACAGTTATGAGAAAGTTGTACATATACTTCAATACATGTAATACTCAAACTTGTCAAAGTTCATGAATAAAAACTTGTCAAAAGTTATTTCATACAAAATATGTGTATTTCTATTTCTTTCATCGTATTATAACACCATTATGAAGTTGAGACGTCTTCTTCATTAAGTGTCGATAAATAAAAGGACCCTCGTTTATTTTTCTCATAATGATAATCCATGAGAAGAATCATAAAACCATTTTTCTAAAAAGATAAAAATGCTAACTTATTCTCTTAGTCCCAAAAAGAAAAATAGGCAAGAATAGGGTAAGTGGAAAACTATTCTATAAGTCCTAAGTAAGTAAATAGGCAAGGATGAGAATATAAAGAAATACTCATAAACCTTCTTAACGTAAAAGAATAAGGAAAAAGAACTTAGTCATCAAAAATTTTATTTTACAAATGCCCCATTATAGTAACTGGGGACTTCATCAAAAAATCCTTTAAAAGATTATCAAGGGATAACATAAAAAGACGAACGAACAAAAACAACAAAGACTTAATTGTTCACTGAAGAATTTGGAGATTCAGAAGTTGTAATCTCACTTTCAGAAGCAACAATAGGCATGGCAACAACATGGTAACAACTTCTGAAGAAGCAACAATAGGTATGGATTCAGCTAAGCCTGAATTTTCAGCAAGGTAAGTAGTAGTTATGGGAACCTCAATTCCCACAGGCTGTGTCATAGAAGCTTCACCTTCAGAAACCGGAATCACAGCTTCAGCCACCTCAATAATTGCTTCTGAATTTAATGACTCATCTGTTCCATGAGCTTCAAGAGCTAGAGAAGGGGTACCAATACTTCCAAGGACAGGAGAAGGAGTATCAGCAAGTTGTTTGGTTTTCTCGATAGTATCCATGACTTTTGCCAGCTCAGGTTGCAAGTCAAAATTTTCTTGTGTAGCCTCCATCAAGACATCACGACGAGAATTTAGAAAAAGGCCAACTCACTTCTACGTTAAAATTCTCTTCAAGGGCATTGTACTCCTTTTCCAAAGTGTTATATTCTTTTTCCCACATAGCAATATCAGTTTTTGCTATTTGGTGCTCAGCTAGGTGGGAATCCAATGAAGCTTCAAGAGAGGCATGGGAATTCTCCAAGGTACGAATTTTCTCTGAAGAAGTCCTCAGGTCATTTTGAGCATGAGTTAGGTTCTCTGCCAACTCCCTTGCATATTCCTACTTCTTCTCCAAAAGAGCCTTGAGCTCTTTAACCTCATCATTGGCTTTAGATAAAGAGCATTCTAAAAGTTATTTATCCTTTTTAAGCTAACCCCACGAGGCATTAGCAATTCCTAACTCCAAAGATAAACTACGATTCTGCTGCTCCAAATGAACCATGCTCTCCTGTAATTCCTTTATAGTCCCTTGAGCACTCTCAAATTGATCCTTCCAGTTTGCTTTTTCAAGTAAGACATCCTCAGCTATTTTCCTAGCTTCAGAGATAGACTTTGTGGACTCACACTCCTTTTTCTCTAACAAAGAGACTCGCCCCATCGGCTCGGTACCAATAAGATTAGCCTACAGTTATAAAACATAAAAGTCAGGACTTAGAAAGGAAAAGAAGAAAAATATTCAAGGTCAAGAAAATTGCCTTCAAAGTTGAATGACCTATGTCATTCATCAAGGTGTAGCAACTGTGGCTCTGCATTTTGTTCCTCTCAATCTCTCCGATAAGAGGCTCGAGCCAAGTATCTCTTCCCCCAGATTTTCTTAAAAGGCTTTGATTGGTAGGGACTTCGAGGGTGACACTCCTTATAGCCACGCCTCTATTGTTGGAGCTAACCTCTATTGGACGAGCATATGAAGATGGGATAACAGAGGGGGGGAGTAGTAGAAAAAGTAAACATTACATGAGTCGTAAGAAATTAAATAGGAACGAAAGGAGAATATGTAGAAATGGACCCAGGAACGAGAGTGGAAGTAGTCAAAACTGGTGAAGGAATGGAAGCAATTAATGGTGACGATCACTTAAAATTGGCAAAGGAATGGAGGAAGTAGGAACGAATGAAGAAAGAGGGGCTTCATCAAAAACAGGTCCGAGCTCACCACTCCAAAAGCCACTATCAAAGGAACGCTGAGTTGGTTCACTCGTACCTTTTGGCACGGTATCCTCATGTGAAAGAATCAAAACAGGCTCGGTGGTTGAAGGTTGAGAAGGAATATCATCAATTTCATCATCATTGATAACTCGTCTCCTAACCCTTGGCCTGGCTACTGATGAGGTACCTTCCTCTTCTTCATTCTCCGTGCCTTTTCCTATAGCTTTTCTCTTTTGAAGCAAGGCTCGAGCCTTGTCCAAGTCAAGTGCAGCATTGCCAGATATACAGATGGCCATAGCTACTTCGGCTGTCATTCTTTTGTAACCAAATCTTGATCAAAAGAAGGATATGCAATCAATATTAAGGAAAATGTGCTTAAGGTGTACAAAATATGTGTAAAAAATATGATACCATGTGTTTTAACTTTGCAGCTGTGTATGGCAGAAATTGATTTCCAAGTCCTTAGCTCATTAGGAGCAATCTTCAAAATTGAATCTACCCAACCACGGAAGTTGGGAACAGGTACCACATCTCCCATGGTCTCTATAAAAAACCAAAAAGTGATGAAATCAGAATCGAAATTCTCAAAAAATAGGTACGATCCAATAAAAAAAACTTACGCGCAAAATTCCACTTCTCAGGGAAGGAATGTTTGTTTCGCCAAGAAAATCCACCGTACGGATAGCAACATGACGGGAATAGCATCCACGATCTTTGTCGTCTTTTGGGCTTACCAAATCCTTCTTGCTCCTCGCAGTCAAGGTAAAACCCCCATGGCGTATTAAGTTAGGATGGTATAAATGGATGAGGTGAGAAAAATTGATGTTGACGTTGGCTTTGGTGGATAGAAATCTTAATCAAGCCACTATCCTCCATACCAGGGGAACAACTTGCGCCAAACAAATATTAAAGAAACAGCAAAAATAGAGAATAACCGGGTCAATCGGAGGATTAAAACCCAAAGTAAAAGGGTAAGTACAAATAAAAGAATACCCAATCCTGAAAAAAGAAATTCTTTGATTTGGGGTAGGAATATACATTCGAAGACTGTTTTTCCAGTTGCAGTCTTTTCTAATGGAAGCGATTGTGAGTTCGTTCACTAAAGTAGGATATGTATGGGCTTTTTCCAAACTAGCAACTTGCCTTTCAAGAGATTGTCTATCACTGATAAAAGATAAATCGTCGGGTACGATTTCATTCACTGAAGGTTCTCGAGAAGAATCAGAAATTTCTTTACCTTTAGAGGAAGGTGTCTTTGAAATAAAACTCCTAGAAGAGGAAACATAAGAGCCGCCTAGAGTAGATTTTACCCATAGTCAAAGTCTGCCGCCTGTGCCTCTTCTATGTCTAACACGGGCATTGGAAAATTTATCTAAAATTGGATCTCTTTTGGGGTTAGGGTTTGGATATTCCATTGTTGAACAAAGATGGGTTGAAAGAAAGCAAAAGTAAGGAAGAGAGTATTTGATAAAGGTTTGTGAAGAAGAAAAAAAAGGAAGAAAAAGGTTAAATATGTATACGATGACAACCGTCAAACTTAGAACTGTAATGATAGAAAGCCTATAATAAAGGTAGCTATCACTTCATGAATAATGGAGTAAAGAAGCTTTGAAAAATGGTGCATAATTGCAGATCCAATAAGAGGATGACACATGTGTGAAGCATTAAATGAGAAAGACAACTGAGATGTCAACACTGTCAGACGCATTAATTGTGACAAAAATTTCCTTTTTATGAAGATTCACTTTTTAATTATTTAATTGATAAATAAATGAAAAGTGGGGGGACTATCTGTATTGAGAAAAAACTGAATTTAAAGTAAAGATGATGTGGCATGACACGTGGGCTGGTCAAATAATCAAAGTGAAATATTCCAGTAAAAGGTACGGGAGATGACAGATACGGAAAGAGAAATTTAAACAGGCACGGGAAGGAGTTTTGGCACGAGTTTTGTACCAATTCAAGTCATTTAATACCAGTGGGTAAAAAGGCCACTAAAGACAAGAATCTGATGACAAAAAGTAGTCTAAATTCATTATTAAATGGCCGATACGTTAGTGAATCAGTATTTAATAACAATGATTGTGTAACACCTCATTAAATGTCCTTTATTATTTAGATTAAGCCGTTACTCCTTATTACCTATAAAAGGAGGAGGTTTCATCATTTGTAAGGACACGAAATATCATCTATATCATATTGAAATACAAACTTTTTATCTGCTCTATTCTAATTATGAGAAAGCCTATTATTTTTGTTGGTCTCTTGATTATTAGTAATCCGATTCCTTTTCTCAAAAGTCTAGCTTTGACCAAATAATATTTTTTGGTTAAACAACACTTCCACAAAATACTTGTCACTACTTCTACATGCAAAGGTATTGGTATGTTCTCACTTGACCCTTTAATCTTGAGATTTGCAATACCAGATGTGTTAAAAACATAAATGTTGGTACGACATGGCTCCTGAGATATAAGGGCTTCAGCATCTGGTACGTGTCCTACACATTCGAAGAAGGTAACTTGAACGAGAAGCAATACGGTCGATGAAAACGATTCAAAGATAAGTGGAAGAAAAGATTCTGTAAGTGTTTTTTCATGAGGGTTACTCATGAGATTGTCTTCCAAGCGTTGATTGTGCACAAACGCCTCGATAAATGGCACACCTTCATCGTTGCAATCAACTGAAGTATTGTCTTTTCCAAGTCTTCATGCCGAAGGGTAATAATGAGCAAGAACTTGAGACAAGGACTTCTTCAACTGCTTAATCTTCCTAGTTGGTATGTTACGCCCAGAGGTGGCAAATGAGGCGGGTGGGTTGAATTTAGACGGATCAAGATGAGTTAGATAATAAATGGGTTGTTGCCCAACTCAGCCCAAAGTATATTTGGGCTAAGATGAGTTGGGTCAAGATGGACTAAACAATGGGTCATAACCCTAACCGTCCAACTTGACTCATGTTTTAGAACCATGCTAACATTGCATAAAAAAATATTCTACCTTAAAATAGTAAGTTGACAAATATTTTATGGATAGGAGGATGGGGGGTGGGGTGTTGTAGGGTGGGTGATGCATAAAAATAAAAAAACATAAAATTAAAAATACAAAAAAAAAGGTAAAATTTTTTTTTGAGGAGGTTTGTGCGGGTCGGGTAGGGGGTGGGGTGCATAAAAACAAAAAACAGATAATTGAAAATGCAAAAAAAAAGTTAAATTTTTTTTTGAGGGGGTTTGCGCTGAGGGTGGGGGTAGGGGGTGAGGGGTGGGGCTAGGGTGGGTTGTGCATAAAAATAAAAAAAAATAAAAAACAGAAAATTAAAAATACAAAAAAAATTGAATTTTTTTAGGGGTTTGAGGGGGGGAGGGTTAGGGTGGGGGTTAGGAGGGAAGGTGGGTGGCGTAGAAACACAAAAAAATAAAAAATTAAGAATACAAAAAAAAGCAAAAGTTTTTTCTGAGGGGGGGGGGTTGGGGGGTAGGGCTAGGTGAGTAGGTGGGTGGTGCAGAAAAATTAAATAATAGAAAATTAAAAATACAAAAAAGAAAATTTGGGATAACTAAGTAAATTTCTAGATAAGTTGGGTTGAGATACTTTATTGTGGGTGAGTTTCATGAATTGTATTTGGGCTGTTATATGGGTCATAATGGGCTATAAAAAATAATGAGTTAACTTGGGCTCAAACTAAATTGACCCATATACTAAAACATTATAGCCCAACCCATTAATCTCTGCATTAGTTGAACGTGTTAAATGAGTTTTGGGCTCAAATTGCCAACCCTAATTACGCCCTTTGGTTGAAGCTATGGTTGCACACATGTGATGATTTTATAGCGATATATGGATCGTACTCTATATTTCTAATGTTTCAAACATTTTGGTGAAGTCAAAAATTATAAGCTGCATACAGGGGCCGCACTACTAATCTCGTGGCCTAAGGCGAAATTATATTAAGAGGTCTTCAATTTTATTTTATAAAAATTTTATACTAACAACAAAATTTTCTTTACAAACAATAAATTAATCATTTAGATGAAAATAGTGAATTTCAAAAAAAAAAAAACTAGGAACAAGAGCACAAAGAATAATGTGGTGGATTATCAGATGTTGAGGTCCAGTACTCAAAGTGAAAATTTTAATTCGGCTATCATCACAATCAAGAAAAATGAAATAAATGTGCATTACGTAATAACTTAAGTTTTGAGCATTGACGGTATCAAAAATATTTAATCCTTTTGATCAATCTAAACGATAATTGTAGTTCATTCGCTCTTATTTTTGAATATCTAAAATAAATTGTAAATAGCCTAATACTCCTATAAAATGTACCATTAAAAGAAAGCCGGTGTATGAATGCTTTTGTACATGCAGTTTAAGAGAAGATTGTAAAATAAATTCATTATATTGTCAATATGTATAACTTAATTCTTATACAAAAAGATAACATTAAAATTGAAGGGTGAAGCAAATACACTAATTAATGAGTGAGAAAATTATCATTATTTACGAATTTATCGATATAAATAACCTCAATCAAATAACAAAAAATATAATGTAATATTTTTTTTAAAAAAATAATTATATATATAAATTATATACATTAATAATAAGAGTTTAAAGTAAATTTGGAACCTTCAAATTTAGGGGCCTAAGGCAACAGCCTCACCCTCCTAGCCTTTAGAGCCGCTCCTGGCTGCATAATCGAAGTCTTGGCTAACCACAACATTTAGGACTTAGCTATCTGTTTGGCAATTGCATTAGTCATCAGCTATTGCATAAATATTTTTCTCCCATTGTGATATGCAAACGGTGAACTATCTATACATGTATTAAGCAACGCTTAGTGTTGATAAGTATCATTTAACTTATAAAATTAAAGTTTACATTTGACAAAATATCTTCTTTTGTTATGAAATAATACAAGAACAAGAACAATAGAGAGAAAAGTAGAGAGAGGAGTATTCTTATTGATACTTAGGGATGATTTACAATGGGGTAAGACCCCTCTATTTATAGGCATAGAAAAGACTTAGCCTCAAAGTAAAACTCTAGAATCTCTCTAAATATAGACATTCTGTTATGAAATAGAAGATTCTTACACTTCTATTTAAGGTGAATGTCTTTAATGTACTTAATTAGAGAGATTTTAGAGTCCTATTATTGGTAGCAAGATCTTCCTCCTCCCTATAAATAGAGGTGCTCTCTACCATTGTAATTCACCCCTCTCAACACAATAAGGAGAACTCTCTCTACTCTTCTCTCTATTGCTATTGTTCTTGCTCTATTGTTCTTGTCTTTTGCTTTAGTTTATAACACGTTATCAGCACGAGTCTCTAACCAATTGAAATTTTCGATTGTCTTAACTTTTGTTTGTGTAGGGTTTTGCTTCAAAGAAAGAAGGAAAAGAAAAAAAAAAGGAAAAGGCAGAAGCCTTATTCAAACAAACAAAACAAAAACGTGAAGAAAGAAAAGAAAAAAAAAAGGAAAGAAAGAAGGAAAACAGAAAGAAGGAGATAGAATTCTTTATTGGTATATTTGATATCAAAGGTAAGTAATTTACTTTTCCCTTTTTCAAATTCTTGGAATTCTATAATTTGATTTTATATACAAATATAGACAATCAAGTTTGATTATAACTCTAATGGAGTTTGTAAGATATTGTAACCACACGAAGTGGTAAAATCTCTATGTCCTGCCATGATTAAATTCATGTATGATTGTGGACGTGACAAAGAATTCCGTCCAATTGAATTCGCTCCATTCCATTTAGAGAATGTGGTAGCAGCTTGTGTAAAGCACATGATTTTGATCCATTCCCTGAAGTGAATGTGATAATTGTAATTGAGCCCGTAAGCATGAACACGCTCTTTATGCAATTGTGTCATATGTATGACAATATGAAAAGAAAGTTCGTTGCCCTTGAAATTTCGGGCAAGAACTATATGACATGGGTGTTGGATGTTGAAATCCACTTGGATGCTATGGGTCTCGGAGACGCCATTAAAGATAGAAATAGTGCATCCACCCAAAACTATGCTAAGGCCTTGATTTTCTTGCGCCATCACCTTAATGAAGATTTGAAACTGTACGAAGGCCTTGACTTACTTGCGCCATCACCTTGATGAAAGTTTTAAGATTGAATATCTCAACATCAAGGATTCACCCATCTTGTGGAAAGGCTTAAAGAAGAGAGATGACAACATGAAGTTGGTCACTCTGCCACAAGCACGATACGATAAGAATCCAAAAGCAAATAGTTTATAAACTATATATTATCGTTGCGGTGAAAACGGGCACTGGTCAAAGGATTGCCGTATGGTTGACCTTTACCAAGCATCTCGAAAGAGTAAACGCCCCATAACGAATTTTGTCTCTGACGACAACTTGAATGTGGCAGACTTCTTTGAGCAACCCGATGGGAAGATAGACCACCTAATCGATGATGGATCGGTGATGAAAGAAGATGGAGCTGTTTGATTTATTTGTATTAGTTAATGAATAAACTAATAGTCATTAGTATTAGCTCGTATTAGCTAGTTCATGATATGATGTTTGTATTAGTTCTCAATATGCTCAAATATCAATAATATCTTTACTTTCCAGTAGAGGTAATCGACTAGCCTGAAAAACTAGTCGGTTATCTCATATTTCGCATAAAACTGCAAAACAATCGATTGTCAATGATCAACAATCGATTGTCTCTAAAACGAATTTTTCAGAAGTGATCAACAATCGATTGTCTATATTTGACAATCGATTGTCTTATCCAGTGAGGTCCGGAATTTTTCAAAAATGACCAACAATCGATTGTCTATATCTAACAATCGATTGTCTTAAACAGTGATCTGAAGTTTCAAAAATAACAAATAATCGATTGTGTATGTCTAACAATCGATTGTCTATGTTCCAACAATCGATTATGTGTGTTTTATAATCGATTGTCTTATGAAAAACGCTGAAATTTTCAAACTGCAAAGGAATTGATTATGGATAACATATCTGATTTTGTTAGCCAACTGTTAGTAGCAGATTTTGAAAATATTATGTGACACAAAAGAATTGAACTTGTTTATTCTTATGTTCGTGTATTTCTTTTGTATGTTAAACTATGGGATAGCAAATATAGATATCTCACAAAGCGAACTTGGACCAACGTCCAAGTGTAAAAGTATTTGCCTAGTTGATTCATGTACTACACATACAATACTCAAAGAAAAGAAGAGTAATTGTGTAAGGCAAACATTACTACAATCTATGGAAGTAGTAAATTGATTGAAGGCTCCGGAAGAGCAATTGTAACTCTGCCCAAAGGCATGACGTTAATCATAGAGAATGCAATGTTCTCCTCCAAGTCTAAGAAGGACTTGTTGAGTTTTAAAGATATCATTCAAAATGGATATCATATTGAGACAATAGATGAGAATAATCTTGAATTCTTCATGAAAACGAGGCTGCCCATTTCGGTTTGGGTTCACGCCATTTTGAATGCAACAATGCTAGTTTGTCGGCTGCCCGCTTCGACTTGGGTTCACGCCATTTTGCATGCAACAATACTAGTTTGTCGGCTGCCCACTTCGGTTTGGGGTCACGCCATTTTTCATGAAGCAATGCTAGTTCGTCGGCTGCCCACTTCGGTTTGGGGTCACGCCATGTTGCATGCAGCAATGCTAGTTCGTCTCTGACTGACGAATTGACACAAATATTCCCCATTGCAATTGGTTTTGGGTCATGAACCCAATATATCCCATTTAAGAAGCTTTGGATGCGCAGTATATGTGCCTGTAGCACCGCCATCCCGCACCAAAATGGGTTTGCAAAGGAGGTTAGGAATATATGTTGAGTTTGACGCGTCCTCCATTATTCGCTACCTCGAAACATTGACAGGAGATTTGTTCACTGCACTATTTGCAGACTGTCAATTTGATGAGACACTTTTCCCAAAATTAGGGGGAGAAGTTGGTGAAACCAAACGGGAAATTTTGTGGAAAAAAATGCATCATTATCTCATCTTGATCCACATACCTCTATTTGAAAGAAAGAGGCACAAAAGATTATCCATTTGCAAAGAATAGCAAATCAAATGCCTGAAGCATTTATAGATTTGAAAAGAATAACAAAATCACATATCCTCGAAGTGAATGTGATTCACAAATACATATTCAATGTTGGAAGAATATGAACATGAAATTGGTATTGAATATACCACACTCACTCCTAGAAGGAGGCTTGAGATAATACCACCCTCACCCCTAGAAGGAGGTTTGAGATGATATATGGCATGAATGATCGTTGGTAGCGTACCTATTGTACGCCAAAGTATTTTGGAAATATGACCATTAAAAGACAACGATAATGCAAGAAACATATCTTGCATATAAGTACGACATGACCATAATGGTATAACTTTTCCTTTAAGAAAGAAATTCACCACATGAATGTTGATGAATCTGTGGTAGTACAAAATTAATTGAGAGCTCCCGAAGAGCCAATTATTACTATGTTGGAGAAACACAATTGAGTATTGTGATGTAGTAAGTCTCAAAGAAACTTATCCAGTTTCCAAAAGTACACGCGAAGGTGATTGATGATATTGAGACTATAAATAAAGGAAGGCTTTGATTCTCCTATTACTACAACTTGTAGCGGGGTAATTTGTATATGAAAAGCTACCCGCTTTGTTCTCCAGTTTGTACTACACAAAAGAAAGAATGCCACAATAAAGTGGATATCTATTGATATAAAAACCCATGTCATAATAAACCCGAAGTTTATTGATAAGTGCACATGTCATGGTGTAAATTTGAAGTTTACCAATATTGATAATTTATTCAGTTGACATTCGTGTTAGCCATCTCATTTGAAGTATGATGTGCAAATTCACATAGGTGAATATCAAAGAACTAGAAGTTCTTGTTCTCAGTAATGAACTGACCAACTAAAGAGTTCGGGTTGAAGCCCCTAAATTCTGGAAATATCAAAGGTGAATATGGGCCCATTCACCCGCCATGTATACCACATATGATGCATCTATGGAATGGTTACATGCGCAATTGTTATTAACCCGCAGCCTGGCCGTGCTTGCGAGGTAAAACGCTCAGTAATCTAACTTCGAGCATAGTTTCCAGATTCTCTACTCAAGACAGTTAATCTTGATAAGTTGGTTTATATCAAAGTTGGTTTAGCAAGATAATTATTGAGTGCTTCCACTTAATAGCTAAACTGTTCCTTATGAGAACGAAGTTGTATATATCAGTTTGATATAAGTTGTATACAAGAGTATATTCTCCCCTCACAAGTGGTTCAGGGTCAGGAACCAAATAATTTCATCTTATATTAAGGTGCTGTGTATATTGACATAATGCACAAAGATGATTTCCCAAAGTTGAGGAAACATGTTAGCTTTACTAACATGAGGGGGAGACATGATAAACACTTGAGAAAGTGTTACATGGGATGAATTTTCATTTGTATATGTATATCCCCGAATATCATGATATGAACCTGTAGTTCATAAAAAGGGAAATGCAATTGCAACATATTGCAAAGCATGCTATACGCATTTGCTGACTCAAAGAAAGTAACTAAATGGAAGAGATACAATTCAAGAAGAATTGATTCCATATGAAAGACATGTAGTTTTGAACCTATAGTTCAAATGCTTGAAAGATAAAAGTCAAAGGTATGTATTGTCAGTTTTCGATATCTTATTTGTTTAGTATCACTAATGAAAGATTGATATGCAGCTAAAGTCTATTATGCGACTTACATGACTTAACTTGAAAGATTTAAGTTGCTTGAAGCATATGCAATTCTTGGTCCTGAAGTACCGCATCCTAAGTACAATTTGTGTACATATGAATCTTGCCATAACTATATGCATGATGGATTTGAGAATGCATCTATGGAGATATTGAAGAGCTATTCCACGACATTATATGAAGATGTTTATATCTATCAAGAATGATGATTTCAAGGTGCGGAATATTTATTCAAGTCAATATGGTTGATTTACTTATCAAACGTCTACCAAAGATCGTTTTGAAGATGATGCACAAGGTTGGAATGCAAATGCTCAAGGATATAAATTGATGTTCTCATTAGGGGGAGTTAATGCGCGTTGCACTCTTTTTCCCTTACAAGGTTTTGTCCCACTGGGTTTTCCTTGCAAGGTTTTTAACGAGGCAACCAATAGGCGCATATTCAAACATGTGTACTCTTTTTCCTTACTTTAATTTTTCCCATTGGGTTTTGGTTTTAAGGTTTTATGAGGCACATCATTGAATAGACATTCAAGGGGGAGTGTTATGAAATAGAAGATTCTTACACTTCTATTTAAGGTGAATGTCTTTAATGTACTTAATTAGAGAGATTTTAGAGTCCTATTATTGGTAGCAAGATCTTCCTCCTCCCTATAAATAGAGGTGCTCTCTACCATTGTAATTCACCCCTCTCAACACAATAAGGAGAACTCTCTCTACTCTTCTCTCTATTGCTATTGTTCTTGCTCTATTGTTCTTGTCTTTTGCTTTAGTTTATAACACATTCACCTTAAATAGGATTCTATTTATAACACTCCCCCTTGAATGTCTATTCAATAATGTGCCTCGTTAAAACCTTAACTAAAACAAAACCCAATGGGAAAAAATTTAAAGAAAAGGAAAAAGAGTACACATGTTTGAATATGCGCCTATTGGTTGCCTCGTTAAAAACTTGCAAGGAAAACCCAGTGGGACAAAACCTTGTAAGGAAAAAAGAGTGCAACGCGCATTAACTCCCCCTGATAAGAACATCAATTCATATCATTAAGTCTTCGCATTCCGATCTTGTGAACTAGCTTCTTGAAGGTTGACGTTGGTAGAGATTTTGTGAACAAATCAGCAATATTATCGCTTGAACGAATCTGTTGCACATTGATATCACCATTCTTTTGAAGATCATGTGTGAAAGTAACTTTGGTGAAATATGCTTTGTTCTATCTCCTTTTATGAATCCTCCCTTCAATTGAGCTATACATGCTGCATTGTCTTCATACAAAGTCGTGGGTAGTTTATTACACTTTAAACCACATTTGTCATGAATATGATGTATTATAGACCTCAACCACACACACTCCCGACTTGCTTCATGAATAGCAATTATCTCGGCATGATTAGATGAAGTAGCCACAATTGATTGCTTAGTCGATCGCCAAGATATGGCGGTGCCTCCACAGGTAAACACATAACCCGTTTGAGATCGAGCCTTGTGTGGGTCGGATAAATATCCAGCATCAGCATAACCAACAAGATCAGAACTGCAATTATTGCCATAAAATAAGCCCATATCGGTAGTCCCCTTTAGGTACCTCAATATATGTTTGATCCCATTCCAATGTCTCCTTGTAAGAGCCGAGCTATACCTTGCTAAGACATTAAGTGAAAAGGTTATGTCGGGCCTTGTAGTATTTGCAAGGTACATTAGTGGGCCAATTGCACTAAGATATGGTACTTCAGGACCAAGTAGCTCTTCATTCCTTTCTTGCGGTCGGAATGGATCTTTATTCACATCAAGTGATCGAACAACCATCGGTGTACTTAAAGGATGTGCTCCATCCATGTAAAACCGTTTCAGTACCTTTTCTATATAGGTAGATTGATGAACAAAAATTCCGTTTGCCAAATATTCAATTTGGAAACCAAGACATAATTTTGTCTTTCCGAGATCTTTCATCTCGAATTCATCTTTTAGATAATCAATTGCCTTTTGAAGTTCTATGGGGGTTCCAATAAGGTTTATGTCATCGACATATACGGCAAGTACAACAAATTCCGATGTTGTTTTCTTTATAAAAACACACGGGCTAATGGCATCATTTATATAGCCTTCTTTTAACAAATACTCACTAAGACGATTATACCACATTCGTCCTGATTGCTTTAGACCATACAAAGATCTTTGCAATTTAATTGAAAACATTTCCCGAGACTTTGAATTATGAGCGTTTGGCACTTTGAGTCCATCGGGAATTTTTATGTATATCTCATTATCAAGTGAGCCATAAAGATAGGCAGTAACCACATCCATTAAATGCATGTCAAGCTTTTCAAGGACAACAAAACTGATGAGGTAACGAAAGGTTATAGCAACCATTACAGGCGAATATGTCTCTTCATAATCGACACCAGGCCTTTGAGAAAAAACTTGCGCAACAAGGCGTGACTTATATCTTTGTACCTCGTTTTTCTCATTTCTCTTGCGTACAAAGACCCATTTGTAGCCAACGGGCTTAACACCATTAGGTGTTTCAACTATAGGGCAAAAAACTTCACGTTTTGCCAGCGAATTCAATTCTGATTGAATTGCTTCTTGCCATTTTGGCCAATCATGTCTTTTTCGACATTCTTCAACAGATTGAGGTTCGAGATCCTCACATTCTTGCATAATGCTAGATGCGACATTATAAGCAAAGACATTATCCACCACTATATCCACTCGATCAAAATTTCCCTCAATATTGATTGGATTTATGGATAGTTCCGTATTTTCCAGAGTCTTGGGCTCAATGGATTCTTCATGAATCTCAGAATTTGTTAAATCATGAATTTCCTCATGAGATTCTTTCGTAGTGTCATTTTTATCATTTGCTTTCCTCTTTCTAGGATTTCGATCTTTGGAACCTAATGGCCTGCCACGCTTCAGGTGTGCATTCGACTCATTGGTTATGACACTAGATGATTGTCCAACAGGGACATCAATACGGATTGGAACATTTTCCGCGGGGATGTGGGATTTCGTTATCCTTTTCAAGTCCGTAAATGCGTCAGGCATTTGATTTGCTATTCTTTGCAAATGGATAATCTTTTGTACCTCTCTTTCACAAATAGAGGTATGTGGATCAAGATGAGATAATAATGCATTTTTCCACAAAATTTCCCGTTTGGTTTCACCAACTTCTCCCCCTAATTTTGGGAAAAGTGTCTCATCAAATCGACAGTCTGCAAATCGTGCAGTGAACAAATCCCCTGTCAATGTTTCGAGGTAGCGAATAATGGAGGGCGATTCAAACCCAACATATATTCCTAACCTTCTTTGCGGACCCATTTTGGTGCGGGATGGAGGTTCTATAGGCACATATACTGCGCATCCGAAGATGCTTAAATGGGATATATTGGGTTCATGACCCAAAACCAATTACAACGGGGAATATTTGTGATAATTCGTCGGTCTGAGACGAATTAGCATTGCTGCATGCAATCAACTGCAGGCGTTTAATTAACGATTCTGCAAGACCGTTTTGAGTGTGAACATGAGCTACAGAATGTTCCACTTTTATCCCAATTGATAAGAAATAATCATTAAATGCTTGGGATGAAAAATCAGCAGCATTATCCAGTTTAATAGACTTGATTGGATTATCAGGAAATTGTGCTCGTAGTCGAATTATTTGTGCCATTAATTTCGCAAACGCAAGGTTGCGTGATGACAACAGGCACAAATGAGACCATCTACAGGATGCGTCTATCAAGACCATAAAATACCTAAAGGACCCACTGGGTGGGTGAATAGGTCCACAAATGTCCCCTTGTATACGTTCCAAAAACGTGGGTGACTCAGTCCCAACCTTTGTTGGTGATGGTCTGATAATCAACTGGCCTTGATAACAAGAAGTGCAAGGATATTCATTATTTGAAAGAATTTTGAAATTCTTTAACAGATGCCCATATGAGCTTTCTATAATCCGTTTCATCATGATCGATCCCGGGTGTCCCAATCGATCATGCCAAAGTACGAAAGTATTGGAATCAGTAACTTTTTGGTTTACTGTTGAATGTGCCTCAATTGCACTAATTCTTGTCCAATACAGGCCACAAGATAAAGATGGGAATTTCTCAATAACCCTCTTTTGGCCGGAGACATTCTTTGTAATGATGAGATATTCAAGATTATTCTCATCTATTGTCTCAATATGATAGCCATTCCGGCGTATATCTTTAAAACTCAACAAGTTTCTCTTAGACTTGGAGGAGAACATCGCATTCTCTATGATAAACATTGTTCCTCTAGGCAGAGTTATAGTTGCTTTTCCGGAGCCTTCAATCAATTTACTACTACCAGAGATTGTAGTAACATCTGCCTTACACAAACTTAGTTGAGAGAAATATTTCTTTTCTTTGAGTATCGTATGTGTAGTACATGAATCAACTAAACAAATATTTGATCCAAGTTTGCTTTGTGAGATATCCATATTTGCTTAGTTTTTCTCGAGAATCGATTCTTGAGACGGTAGAGTCTCGTGCTGATAACGTGTTATGAAATAATACAAGAACAAGAACAATAGAGAGAAAAGTAGAGAGAGGAGTATTCTTATTGATACTTAGGGATGATTTACAATGGGGTAAGACCCCTCTATTTATAGGCATAGAAAAGACTTAGCCTCAAAGTAAAACTCTAGAATCTCTCTAAATATAGACATTCACCTTAAATAGGATTCTATTTATAACATGTTATGAAATAATACAAGAACAAGAACAATAGAGAGAAAAAGTAGAGAGGGGAGTATTCTTATTGATACTTAGGGATGATTTACAATGGGGTAAGACCCCTCTATTTATAGGCATAGAAAAGACTTAGCCTCAAAGTAAAACTCTAGAATCTCTCTAAATATAGACATTCACCTTAAATAGGATTCTATTTATAACATCTTTCTTATTTTTTTTAAATGTTTAGAATTCACAAATAAGCTAATGTTTTGGCCATTAAATCTGTTCTATTTGAACTATGAAATCCCTTCCCCAACTTTTAAGATTTATGGACAATTTGTTGAAAATAAAATTAAAATAATCTTGATTTTGTAATAATTATTTGGGCTTAAGAAATTATGAAAAATAAAGAGCCTAATTAGTCTATTTTCTAGAATGTGAGCCCATTTGGCCCATGTTCTAGAAATGTGCTCTAGAAATATCTTTAGAATAGTAGAATGATATAGATAAGTATGGAGTGATCTAGAGAGTGGATATTTTTGTAGAATTGTGTAGAAGGTGATTTGTAGCCATTAGATTAAAGTTGTGTTGGATAAATCTTGGCCATTGATTGGGGAAGTGGCCAAGTATAAATAGGTGTAGGATTGCTCATTTTGTATTAAGCCAAAAAAAAATCAAAAAACAAGTTTGAGTAATAAAAGTTTCTCTTCTCCAAAATCTTTCTACTCTTCTAAAATTCCCTTCGCCTAAAAGCCTCCCTCCAAATATTAATAGCAATCCTGTTCCAACACAATTAACTAGGTGTCCTAATAATTTGCACTGTTCCTTTAATTTAAAAACTTTCAGTATTTCTTTATATATATTCATTAATACCTTGAAGTTTCACTCAATAAAATTAATTTCTTTTCAAGAAATTCCACGTCTCCCATTCCCATGTAGTACCTGATTTTATAAAATATCGAATCATATAGTACCTGATTTTATAAAATAATATTAATATTACATAATTTTTTTAAGTAAATAATTATATATATGAATGAATAAAGTATAAATTATAAATGATCAATATTAGATTATTGTAGGATGACTGGCTTGTAGAGATAAAATTTATTCGATGTTATCTGAACATATATAGGAGTATCACAATCAATATTTAGTTCGATACATGAGTTTTTAAATTTTATTTTATGAGGTACAAACATGTAATGAAGTATATCTTACCTTATAATTCCTTAATAAGCTTTTCATCATAATTTCATATAATAATGTCAATTGCTCCCTTTGCAATGCTTCTTGTTATAAAAATTCTCCAGTATTTTTTGTTTAGCTCGTTTCGGTAGCTATGTCCTAGATAATTATAATTAGCTTATATTTACTTCACTTTCTTGGTCATAACCTGTGAGCATCGTTCGCATAATATTGTCCAATGTCATAACAGTTTGTCGATTTAACTAAATTTATAGGATTTCTTTTTTATACAGTTAAAGGTTAATGACTAAAATTTATATTTCACTTTGATTGAACTCCTAATTGTCCCCCCCCCCCCCCCCCCCCCCCGCATTTTTAAATTTTCGGATCTCCTTGATGATTCTTTTTTGAACCCTTCCAACAATTGAATAAATTTGAAGGAACACAACCTTTCAAACCAACTTCTTTTATTTTACTTTCTCATTAAAAGTTATCTAATATAATATTATTATAAATAATACTTATATATTATTTTTATACAAAAATGTAATAATAATAATAATAATAATAATAATAATAATATGTTGACTCAAAAATGAACAATGCGTATTATTGGATGTACAATAAGTGACTAAAGCTAGCTAAAAATGCTTGAACCTTTAGAATTAATATGAATATAGAATTTATATTATTCATGTGTTCTTGTTATATATTAACGTCGCCTTAATTATGGGGTTTCTGCGTTATCTTGTTTCAACAAGTATTCCAGAATTCACCAATAAATTTATTGAAAATAACCTCACTTTCACACTTGCATGTTGAGTACTGATTAAAGAACAATAGAGATGCTTTTGAAATATTTTCATATAAATACTAAGGAGAAAAAAAACTATCTGTTGTGAACTTAGTGAGTAACTCAGTGGAGGGCATATTTGAAAATTTAGATAATTATTTGTGGGACCCGAGTTGAATATAGGCAAGGGAAATTAGTTACTCCCTCTGCTCCAGTTTATGTGAACCTATTTCCTTTTTGGTCCATTCCAAAAAGAATGAACCTTTTCTAAATTTGGTGACAATTTGGCTTAAAGTTACAACTCTACCCTTAATGAGACACTTTTATAACCACACAAATACGTTGGGCCCCATTTGGACTTGTTTAGGACCATAAATTCCAAAAGTCATCATTATTTTCTTAAACTCCGTGACCAGTCAAACAAGTTCACATAAATTGGAATGGAGGGAGTACAAGTATAAGAGAGGGGTAGAGTATTCTTTATGCTGAAGTTGTCAAGTGTTAGGTTGTGTTCTCATCCCTCTTCTTATATATTTTTCATCTCCAATTCTGTATCAGTCTAATTCTCATCCCATTTCTTCTTAGATTTATGATTGCTCTATCGTTGCTATCGTAACATCTACATTGTAATCAGAATTACTGTTGAGTTAATATAATCAATTGGTTGGATGTAATATCGGGTTTGTTACATTGGTGCTTTCATCCAGAGGTCTCCAGAAGGACCAAAAATTACTCAAGGCTTTCGTTGATAATTCAATTCGTGATTCAGTTCGACAAATGAAGGATTCAATTCCTAAGGATCTAGCTGAACTTCGCTATGTATTGTTGGATATTGTGGAAAAGGCTATGACCTCTTTTCAACCACGTGACACAGCGATGGATGCAAAATTATGGCGGTTTCGAGGCGAGAATCAGTAGGCTTGGATATTCCAAGCAAAACGGTATTTCGATTTTATAAAATTAAGAATGATTAGAAGCTTACTAGGGCACCCTTCTACCTCGAATGTGAAGCATTGGAATGGTACGAGTGGTTCGTTAGAAACAATTAATTAACTTATTGGCCACATTTTGGTGATAAGGTGCGAATTTGATTTAAATAGAAAAGGCTCGTGTCAGCGGAAGGGAGATTAGCGAAACTCCGGCACGTGACCTCTATGGGTGAGTACGAAAGTTTGAATCTATTTCATCGGAATTGGGTGGGTCAGATTTACTTTCACTAGGCCTTGCATATGTTCCTCCACAATGGAGCAGTATAACCACCTCACAATTGCAGCAATACTGTGGTGAGCAGTCTGCTTGCTAAAGCAGTATCAATGCGTGCAAGATGTTCGATGAATTGTCTGATAGGTCCAAAGATGCGACTTCTCTTAGTAAATCTACCAAGCTTGGTCAGCTAACGATTCTGGATCCGCACAAGTCGAGTACGATGACAATACATACCACGAAGGCAATAACGAAAATAATAATGAAGCGAAGAATGACGAGGCAAAAATTATTCACATTGAAAACGAACCTCTAGATTTTGTTGATGCAATTGCAGAGAAGCCTTCATTGCGGATTAATTCTACATTCGGTAGTCCCTATGACCTAGTCGTGTCGCATAAATACAAAGTTGTAGAAGATTGTTGGAATAATTTACTTGTTGGAAATTCCAGCAAAGTATGCCTTCAACGTCGACTAGGACTGGCTCAATGCTTGGAGGAGATGCCTTGTATTCTTTGTGCTTGCAGTTATACCCAGCTTATAAACACAGGTATATGTTTTCACTGCAATGCACTTTGTCATGATGTACTTATAAAAACTTTGCATCAGTTTTTCCCTGTTCAATTCGGATTAGAGTTTTCATTTGATCCTGGATCTACTTTGCTTGCCACATCCATTGGAGTAGCAAGAAATTGTGTATTCTGCGATGCTTCGGGCAACTTAAAGCCTGATAAATTCATAACGTTAACATTATGGAATTCTTGTCTTACACCTTTGAAACTTCATTTAAGACATATTGTTGATGCATGTCCTCGGGTGCCAATAGAATGTGCGGGCAAAAATATTGTAATACAAGTTGTTGTTGCTGGTACATATGCTAATGCTACCGTTACTGATGGATTTCTGAGAAACTTGGAAAGATACATGTATGCAACATCACCTTCTTGACAATTATCAACTTTGGTTTTATTTTGGATGGTACTTTTCCTTCTACTTTCCATTTTCTTATTGACACAAGGAAGAAGGTGGGTTGTGCTATTACAAACATCGGGGTGAATGCTTCATTGGGTGTCATGTATGATGTTTTACAACTTTCAAGTGGACTAGTTAATCACACTGTCATTATTCTGGTTCTTCAATCTGAAGTTGTCCTATTGGAAAGGGAGGAATGCCTTGGGACACGTTCTTGTAAGCATCACTGGAGAAGGAACCACATTAGATATATGTTGTGAGATTATTGAGTATCATCAACTGAAGCCATTTACAGCCACTCCTCGAGATAATATTCTTCAGAGAATTGAGCTTTTGGAAATTCTCGCAAAGACCCGGGAGCAACCACAACTTTGTTTAGTTGTTTATGTCAACAACGATCAACTTGGTGTTCCTTGCAAGCATGAAACGATGCACAATTTCAAATCATTTAGCTATCCATATGTTGGGTCGGAGTGCGCTATGCAGAATTTCTATGGATAATATCTACACATGCGTAATCCCATTCAAAGTTCTATTCTGGTGGAGGACTGCATTGATTTACCAAAAACTAGAAGTGGAGTATAGTAGACTAATTCATGGTCCATCATATCAAACTTTGCTAATAGTTCTGGCAAATAAAAAGAGGGTCATCGAAGATTATTGGACTAAGCATGTCTTAAAGAAAGTGTTGTGGCATCATGACTTCATTAACCTTCTGAAAGATAAATGTGTCACCAAAGAGAGTGAGAAGAATAGTGCATATGCAAAGGAAGTTGATATGATTTTATGGTTTCGTATGACGTCGCCTGATGGGTCCTACTTCTATAGAGGCAAGGTTCTTGCAACAAATAACATTATTCTACTCGAACCTTGAGGACACGGTTCTTTTTCAGGCGGGAGGTATTGTTGTGAACTTAGTGAGTAAATCAGTGGAGGGCATATTTGGAAATTCAGATAATTATTTTTGGGACCCTGGTTGAGTTTAGGTAGGGGAAATTAGTTATAAGCATAGGAGAGGGGTAAAGTATTCTTTATGCAGAAGTTGTCAAGTGTTAGGTTGTGTTTTCATCCCTCTTCTTCTATATTTCTCATCTCCAATTCTGTATCAGTCTAATTGTCATCCCATTTCTTCTTAGATTTATGATTGCTCTATCCTTGCTATCGTAGCATCTACATTGCAATCACAATTACTTTTGAGTTAATATAATCAGTTGGTTGGGTGTAATATCGGGTTCGTTACAGAATCATTGACATTATTTCCAAGAGTTTGAATATTTATTTGCTGAATTTGAGTTTGAGTATCTCTCTTTTTTTTGCAAAATAAACAAGACTCAGATAGTACTTATTAACCATGTCATTCTTTTCTTGTCACTCCCTTTGTCACGATCCGAATTTACCCACCATCGGGAGTCGTGATGGCGCCTACTGTCGAAGCTAGGCAATCCAACCTTTATGATCATTTTTACCAAGTCTTAAATCTAAAACAAGTGAAATACTAAGATATTTCATTAAAACCTGCTGAAGTCTTTTAACAACTATAGCGAAAATAAAGATGCGGAAATTAACAACATGTCTCTACCCAGTATCTGTGTCACTACTCACGGACTACTAATAGAGTACTAATAATAATAGTCTGAACAAAAATACATAACATTTTTGTTTGATACAATTAAACAAACTGAAAGAAATAGATATAGAGACTCGGGGCCTGCGAATGCCAGCGAACTACCTCAGAGCCTCTGGACTGAAGGATCACTCCCGGTCTGAAGCTGTGGTCCGTAGCTTGGGTTCTGACCTGTGCACAAAAAGGCACAGACGCGTAGTATCAGCATAGCCGATCCCATGTGCTGGTAAGTGCCCGGCCTAACCTCGGCGAGGTAGTGACGAGGATAAACCGGACCTATCGCTACCAACCCGTGGAGATATATGTAATAACAGGAAGAGAGCAATAATTTAAGCAAATAAAGGGGAAGGGGACATGCTAGGGGAGTAACAGTATTATGACTTCTACAATCAAGAGATGAAACTGAATAAATAATAATTAAACAAGAAAGCAAATGAATCAACGGCTGCACGGCATCACCCTTCGTAATTTTACTCACATTTTTTACCAAAATAATCAAATATAATGCACGACATTAACCTTCGCGCTTTTACTCTCATTTCTCACCAGGAATATCTAATACAAGGCACGACATCACCCATCATGCTTTTACTCTCGATAAACAGTGCACGACATCACCCTTCGTGCTTTTACTCTCAATAAACAGTTCACGACATCACCCTTCGTGCTTTTACTCTCTCTTCCTCTACCAAACAATGGTCATAGCCAAACGGGAACAAGAAAATATATATCTATCAAGATAGAATATCCCGGCAAGGGAGAAAAATACAACAAGTGATCCCGACAAGGGAAATACAACTCAACAATATGTCTCGCAAGGGATACAACTCAACAAATGGTCCCAGAGAGGGAATACAACTCAACAAATGGTCCCACCAATGGAAAAGTACCAAAAATTCCTTTTTCGTTCATTTAATTCTCAACTTTCACTTCATGGTTCTTGTAACAAGTAATTATCACAATTGCCCACTTATTTCACAATTGAATAGCAAATATAACATCACGGTCATGCTTGACTCGGGCACATAGGTAACCATCACCATACCTATACACCGACCCCACATAGCACATAACATATAACAATCTAATCCTATTCCCTTTAGCCAAAGTTAGGTCGTACACTTTCCTCGAAAGCGTCCAACTTACTCACGCCTCTAGAATAGCTTTACCCCTCGAATGCGCTTCAGAACCGGTCGAATCTAACCACAATTTACTGAAATGTATTAACAGATACCAGTTGAATTAATTTGAATGTAAAAGAATAAAATTCCTAAAGTTTTACTCAAAACTTTCCAAAATTCCCCCGGGCCCACGTGGTCAAAACTCGATGTTCGAACCAAGGCCGGGTGATCCATTCCGCCACGAGTTCGTATATGCAATGTATTTTGAAATCGGACCCCAAATTAAGGTCCAAATCCCTAATTTTATGAAAACCTAGGTTCTACCCCAAAAACCCAAATTCCCATTTGTGAAAACCTTTGATTGAAGTTGAAATTATGTTAAAAGATGATAAGGAGTAGTAAAATTAAGTTTGAAATCTCTTACCAATCGTTTTGGAGAAGAAAAGTTGATTAGAAAATCGCCTATTAGGTTTTGGGTTTATGAACAGTGGAAAAATGGCAGAAATTGTTGGATCTATATGCCTTTCTGAGGGTCTAGCGCGGACCGCACAGAAGTGGAGTGCGGCCGCGTGGCCTCAGACTCAGCCATGCGGACCGCACAGTAGTGGCATGCGGCCGCGTGGCCTCAGACTCAGCCATGCGGACCGTACAGAAGTGTCATGCGGCCGCGTGGCCTCAGAGTCAGCCATGCAGACCACACAGAAGTGGCATGCGGACGCGTGGCCTTAGACTCAGCCATGCGGACCGCACAGAAGCGGCATGCGTCCACGTGGCCTCAAACTCAGCCATGCGGACCGCACAGAAGTGGCATGCGGTCGCATGGCTCTAGTGCAGACCAACACAGAAATGGCGTGCGGTCGCGCTGGTGTCTGCATTACCTGAACATATTTTCCTAAGTTTAATACATCCCGAACTACATCCGAATACTCCCCGAGCCCTCGGGGCTCATAACCCAACACACACGCCGACTTAACAACATCCCACGAACTTACTCGTGCGATCAAATCGCCAAGTAACACCATTTACATAGAATTAAGCCTAAAAATCATAATTTCACTCTCTAACACTTGGAACTCAAAATTTCGATTTTTAGTACGAAATACGTTAAACGACGTTCGATTCAAATGAAACTTCACAAATAGTTCTTAAAAATAATTTATGACTTGTACCGGGTGTCGGAACCAAAATACAAGCTCGAACCATTACCTTTTGGCTCATTTTTCTAATTCATTTTCCTTAAACATTAACAGAAATCAATTAAACAGAAATTTTTTTTCTCGGGCCTAGGACCTCGGATTTTGATTCCGGGAATACTCTTAGGTCCCAAATTTAATTACGGACCCTCCGGGACTATCACATCATGGGTCCGGGTCCGTTGACCAAAGTCAACCATAGCAATATTGGTATCAAAATTCATAGTTTTTAACACAGAATTCAATTATTTTCACATGCAAAATTTTCCGACTTCGCGCCCGGACTGCGCATGCAAATCGAGGCAACCCAATAAGAGGTTTTCAAGGCCTCAGAAGCACAAGGAAAGGGAGAATTACGGTGATGAACCTCTGGGTCGTCAAATCCTCCACCTCTAAAACAACCGTTCGCCCTCGAACATACAAAAGAAGGAAGTACCTGAGTCAGAGAATAGATGGGGATAACGGCTTCGCATATCAGACTTGGACTCCCAGGTTGATGCCTTAGGAGGCTGACCTTTCACTGAATAGGCGTCGAAGGAAAACTCCGCGACCTCAACTTTCAAACCTGCTGGTTTAAAATAGCCACCGACTCCTCCTCATATGATAGATTCTTGTCCAATTTGACAGTACTGAAATCTAACACGTGAGTGGGATCGCCGCAATACATATGAAGCATGGAAACATGAAAAACTAGATGCACAACTGACAAGCTAGGCGGCAACATAAGCCTATAAGCCACCTTACCCACATAGTCAAGAATCTCAAATGGGCCAATATACCAGGGGCTAAGCTTGCCCTTCTTCCCAAACCTCATCAAGCCTTTCATAGGCAACACACGGAGCAACACTCGCTCACCAACCATGTAAGCAACATCCCTGACCTTACGGTCTACAACACTTTTCTGCCTAGACTGAGCTGACCGAAGTCTATCCTGAATGATCTTGACCTTATCCAAGGCCTCCTGTACTAAAGTCGTACCCAATAATCGAGCCTCTCTCCGCTCAAACCATCCGACTGGGGTCCGACACCGCCTACCATACACCGCCTCATATGGAGCCATCTGAACACTGGACTTGTAGCTGTTGTTGTAGGCAAACTCTGCTAATGGCAAGAACTGGTCCCATGAGCCTCCAAAATAAATAACGCAGGCTCAGAGCATATCCTCAAGAATCTGAATGGTCCTCTCACACTGACCATCTGTCTGGGGGTGAAATGTTGTACTCAAATGGACTTGGGTACCCAACTCATGTTGCACCGCTCTCAAGAAATGCGAAGTAAACTGCCGACCCCGATCCGAAATAATAGATATGGGCACCCCATGAAGGCGAACGATCTCTCTGATATAAATCTCTGCATACCTCTCAAATGAATAAGTGGTGGCAACTGAGATTAAATGCACTGACTTAGTCATCCAATAACCAATAACCCATATAGCATCAAACTTCTTCCGAGTCATCAGAAGGCCAGTAACAAAATCCATTATGATTCTTTCCCACTTCCACTCGGGAAGCTCCATCCTCTGAAATAACTCACCAGGACTCTGATGCTCGCACTTAACCTGCTGACAATTTAGACAACGAGCAGCATACGCAACAATGTCTTTCTTCATTCTACACCACTAATAATGCTCTCTCAAATCCTGATTCATCTTCGTGGCACTCGAATGAATAGAATACATGTGGGCCTCCGCTAAGATAAACTCTCGTATACCATCAACATTGGGCATACAAACCCACCCCTCCAACCTCAACATACCATCATCTCCCAGAGTTATCTCCTTGGCACCTCCCCTCTGCACCGTGTCTCTCAGGACACATAAATGGGGATCATTAAACTGCCGCTCCCAGATACGCTCTATCAATGATGAACGAGTAACTGTGCAAGCTAACACTCTACTGGGCTCAGAAATATCCAATATCACAAATCTATTGGCCAAGGCCTGAACATCCAAGGCAAGCGGTCTATGATTGACCGGAATGTATGCAAGACTACCCATGCCGGCGGACTTTCTACTCAATGCATCGGCCACCACATTGGCCTTCTCTGGGTGGCTTAAATTAGAAACATCATAATCTTTCAACAACTCCAACCACCTCCGTTGTCTCAAGTTCAACTATTTCTGCTTGAACAAGTACTGAAGGCTCTTGTGATCCATGTACACCTTACACGTCACACTATACAAATAATGCCTCCATATCTTCAAGGCATGAACATTGGCTGCCAACGCTAAGTCATGAGGTGGATAATTCTTCTAGTGAATCTTCAATTGCCTCAAAACATATGCTATGACCTTGTCGTCCTGCATCAACATTGCACCAAGTCCGATGCGGGAAGCATCACAATATACAGTATAAGGCCCAGATCCCGTGGGAAAAACCAATACTGGTGCCTTAGTCAGGGCTGTCTTGAGCTTCTGAAAGCTCACCTCGCACTCATCTGACCACCTGAATTGGGCACCCTTCTGAGTCAATCTAGTCATCGGGACTGCGATGGATGAAAACCCCTCCACAAAACGCTTGTAGTAGCCAGCTAATCTCAAGAAGCTCCGAATATCTGTAGCAGAAGCTGGTCGAGGCCAATTCTTGACTGCCTCTATCTTCTTCGGGTCCACCTGAATACCCTCTACTGAAACGAGATGATATAGGAATGCTACTGAACTCAACCAAAATTCGCACTTCGAGAACTTGGCGTACAACTGATTATCCTTATGAGTCTGAAGAACCACTCTAAGGTGCTGCTCATGCTCCTCCTGATTGAGGGAGTATACCAAGATATCATCATTGAATACAATCATAAATAGATCCAAGTAATGCCTGAACACTCGGTTCATTAACTCCATAAATGGTTCCAGGGCATTCGTCAATCCAAACGACATGACCAACAACTCATAATGCCCATACTGAGTACAAAAAGCCGTCTTAGGGACATCAGACGCCCTAATCCTTAACTGATGATAACCAGACCTCAAATTTATCTCCGAGAACACCTTATCACCCCTGAAGTTGGTCAAACAAATCGACAATCCTCGGCAGTGGATACTTGTTCTTTATTGTCACCTTGTTTGACTGTCGGTAATCAATGCACATCCTCATCGATCCGTCCTTCTTCTTCACAAACAACACTGACGCACCCCAAGGTTATGCACTGGGTCTAATGAAACCCTTATCAAACAAGTCCTGAAGCTGTTCTTTCAACTATTTCAACTCTGGTGGGGCCATGCGATACGGCGGAATAGAAATAGGCTCACTGCCAGGAGCCAAATACATACAGAAGTCAATATTCATGTCGGGTGGCATACCCGGCATGTCTGAAGGAAAAACCTCGGGGAACTACCGAACAATAGGAACGAAGTCGATAGATGGAACCTTAGCACTGGAGTTGCAAACATACACCAAATATGCTAAACACCCCTTCTTGACCATTCGCCAAGCCTTGACATACAAAATAACACTATGGGTGGCATAACCTGGGGTCCCTCTCCACTCAAGTCGGGGAAAGTATGGCAAGGCCAAAGTTATGGACTTGGCATGGCAATCCAAGATAGCATGATACGGGGACAACCAGTCCATCCCCAATATAACATCGAAGTCCACGATGTCTAGAAGCAATAAATCAACACGGGTCCCAAGACCTTCAAATAGCACTACAGAAGAGTGATGCACTCGATTGACCACTATAGAATCTCCAATCGGTGTGGACACATATACAGGATTACCCAGAGCCTCACTAGGCATAATCAAATAGGGTGCGAAATCGGATGACACATAAGAATAAGTAGATCCCAGATCAAATAATACCGAAGCACCCCTATCACAGACCACCATAGTACCTGTAATTACAGCACGACTCGGCCTCCGGCCTAGATGACAATGCATAGCAATAAGGCTGGCCCCCACCTCCCTGAACTGCATCCTGGGACGATCTGGTGCGGGCTGACCCCTACCTCTGGCTGTCCGGGCTCCACCTCTACGATCCCTACCCCCGCCTCTAGCTGGCTAGGAGGCCTGTGGATCACTTGCTGCCTGAATCGTAGGGCGATGACCT